>JAPYZN010001362.1:0-49091 GCA_030522865.1 Psyttalia lounsburyi | reverse complement strand
AAAAAATTGATTAAAAAAAAAATTAGTCATTTTAGGGCAACCTAGGCGTGTATACTCTCATCAGAACATATTATTTGAGGAACTTGTAAAAAGGCAGAGTCTAATTCCTCATATTTTAAGAGATATTATGAAAATTAGAAAAACGGCGGCGCGGAGACCATAGCGCGAGTGCTCGAGGGTTAAACGGTTCTCGATGATGAAATGCCAGCGGGTGTGCAGCCTCTCTCTCTCTCTCCTCTCGTTTTGGGGATACAAAAGTCGGTAGGGGAATAATGCACAGAAGAGGCGCGGGAAAATGGAAGCAAACTCGATATAACGAATGCTTCGGCACTGGTAAAAACATCTATTGACAAATTTTTTCTGGTTTTTTTTTCGAGGAAAGTGAATCAATTGCCGAGTGTGTGCAGATCCTCGCGGCGCTCTCGGGAGTTTTACGCATAAATGTGCCTGCAATATCACCGATTTTTATCATACGCTTGTAGATGTAGAGGAGGGGCTTGTAAAATCGATCTTGAAATAGCGAGAAGAAGAGATATTCCGAAACCCCTTTGGTTAGAGGGCATAAAATAAATCTGACCAATCTCTCTAAACGATATCTTCTGATGCTTTACCGACGCATCTGTGGTATATTTCCCTTCTGGTGAATTATTATTTTATCACTTTAAATATGAATCCAGTTTGAGCAATTTTTTCCTCAAGGATTTTCCCTCTTTTTAGTGGCATTGAAGGATTTATGGTTGTTAGACATTTCAAAAAAGTACAATTTTTTTTCATGGCATTTTTTTTCAACAGGAACGTACGTTTATTTTTTTCCATTTTTTTTCTTGTTTTATTTCGCACTGAGCAGAAATACAAGCTATTCATGAGAAGATGAGGTTACCAACAGCCGCACAAGCCTCTCTGCTCCTGTTCTTCAGCATTCATACTCGCACGCATACAGCACACTCGTTTGTGAAACGTTCAAACATATTTTTTTTTATTTCGTTCGAGTTGTTCAGTTTTTTTGCATCCCTCGTCAATTATTGCAATTCAGTAGTGCACCCTTTCAACTCACCAGCCCCTTTCGTTCGAATTCAAGATCAAAGATAAATTCATATTAATAATAATACATTTACATATAATTACATCTCTTCTTTTTTTTGTGCATTATTCGTAATTTAATAATATACATATAGAGGATTTACACATACATTACATCTTAGAAAATAAATATATATATCTATATGTTGAATTAGTTTTCCTTTGTATAATTATACTCCAATTCTCTCGTTACAATTCAATTCTCGTACTTTTTTTTCTTCGTTTTTGTTCTTAAAAAATAATGATATTTTAGAATATACACTAATGTGTCTCGACTGTATTTATTGCATTCTTTTGTTTGTCAAGTATTTTGTGCACGAAATTCTGAAATAAAAAGGCCAACGAGCCATGAATTAGTAAAATATTCAAGAAAATTAGAGTGAGCGGAGACGTTTTTGTTTGGCTAGTTTTCAACATATTTTTTTTTTATCCTCGCTTTCATTTTTCGGCCAATGCTCATGGGCGAAGAGTCATTTCCGCACTGCATTTGTCAATGAGGGTGAAAAGCAAAACTAGCGAGAAGGGAAAACACTGGATCGAAAGGGTGGGAGTAATTTTTTTTTCCTCTCAGAGCTGAGAGAATTTTATCTTTGATTTTTATTTCTCTTCAACCTCTTCACTTCTATCTATATAGTAATCACCACACTCACACGATGAAAATTTGGCTCGCCGTAGCATTGGATTAAGCGTATATATATACATCAATTTATTTATCGTTGAAATAATACGTAATTAAAACGATTTCAGTAATGTACATAAAAAATATTCTCTACTAAATAACTGATTTTAATATGGAAAGAGATTACAATAATGATCTCATAAATTTATTTATAGACATAAATTTGATTTTCACCTTTTCATCACATGGTTTATTTTTTTTTAGTATTTTTGTCTCGTATTTTTCAGTACATATATCATTCATATTTAACATCAAGCACTCTTACAAATTACTCGAATACTCGTCACCCATCATTTTATTTATTTAATTTTCACTTTTATTACTTGTACTCGTATTTTTGTTTCACCGACTGAAGGAAAATGATTTATTGTTTGAAGAAGTTAACGGTTTATGAGGAAGTAAAAAAATGATCGTTAAACGAGGGAAAAGGAGGAAGAGTTGATACACTGTATCGACTTTTGGTCACCAGTGCCTGGGAGCAAAATACCTACGTCCAGTGATTGATAGTACACATTTTAGACTTTTTTTTTCTCAACCCCCTCCTTCATAGACATCCTTGGTAGTTTTTCACCGTCTTCAGAACCCAGTGACCGATGAAGCGAGGATACCGAAGGAGGGCCCTCCCCCATGCCTGGACAAAGGACACTTGAGAAAACAAGCGATATCGATTTTTCAGACAATTCCTCGATGCTCCCTCATAGTCAATCGTCAGTAGTGTTGGCGCGATACGAGACAAGGTGAGAATATCGACCCTCCTCTCTCATGTCGCAATCAAAAACCTAATTATTCTCTCCTGTTGTCTCAAGCGGCGAGGATACCGGGCATCCTCCGCTCATTTTGTATTTTCAAAGTTTTTTTCTAAAATTTCTACAAAAAAAATTAAAGTAATGTGTGAGGCATTGAGAATTCTGAAAACGTTTTAATCTTAGTTGTCGTTTCAATTAAAAAATTAACAATCTCCATGTGAGAATAGACAACCATTTGAATACTAAAGTAAAATGAATTTAAAATCTATCAAGTATCAAAAATAAAATGAACAGTTGTTTAATATAAAATCGTCGGTTTTCTTACTGCGCTGATTAATTTTGCGTATTAACTATAAAATCTAACTTTTACATCGGATTACCTCGCATTTTTCTCTTGTCTCGTGTCTCTTGTCCATCGCGACACTACCGACAACGGCCAATACTCAAGGAAGTAGATAAAAATTTATTGCACTTGAATTGGAATGACAAATTCATAACCAGGATGTATGCTACGGCAAGCTCATGTCGAAAGACAAATCGATGAAACTCATTTTCCTCTTTAACATGTCCTTTCGAGATTAACTCTGTTTTTGACACAACTTCCTCCAAAATTGTCGATATACTCCACACATTTACGCCCGATTGTTAAATACTCCCGTTTGCGTGACAATGAGGAAGAAGGAGACTTCAAAACGAGGGAAAATTTAATGATAAAAATTCATGGCAAAGCTTGGAGCGTTTTTTTCTCTTCACATGCTTCTTTACTCTGTTAATTAGCACGTAGCTTGTATAAAATCCCTAGAAACACTAGCCTAACATGTATTGTATTATCGAATGAATTTTTTTTCAGGGTTTCTGTTTTTTAGTGACTAATGGAGACGTTTATTGTGAGTTTCATTTCTTTTAATCACCAGTATTTAGGTTTTCGGGATTTGAGCACGAATATCGATTAGGCCTGGATTAATACGTGTGTCCATTGTAACATTTTCGTGCGTCTCAAAGAGTCAATGGTATCCATTTCATGATTGTTATCTTCATTCCCCCTCCCTCCCCGATCCTAAGATTAAAATGCGCACGTCCCCTGTACTCGCTTCGATTTCTCGCTTGTCGTATTTTTTTTGCATTTCCGTTTTTTATTTTCATTCAAACGTTTGTATTGTATACTCGTTGGTACATAAGCTCAATGTACACTCCCTTTGCCTAAAAATTCCGATACCAGCGACGCGGTGATTTACCGACTAATTTGCCCTGGGTATTTTTACCAATTTAGAGGCTGTAAAAAAACACCAATAAACGTCGAAACCCACTTTATCTAGCATTTAATGCCTCCATTTTTGTTGTTTATTTTCCGTCATTCCGGGAGTTACGGACACATATGGAGCGTCCACGTCTTTTCTCTAAATTTACTGTTTTACTTAACTCGTTGCACGTTTTTTTTTTCGCTTGTTATTAGTCTTCAAATGCCAAAGGTCACTTTTAAAAATATATCTCATTGTTCTCTGCCTTTTTATTTGCATTTTTTAGCCATTACTCACACGTAACATGCGTACTTTCGTTTTCACCTTTCACCCATGCCCAACGGTTTTTTGAAATAAATATTCGACTGCTTCGACAGGTCCACGAGAACGTGAATTTTCCGGTAAATCACATAAATTAAGCTAACTTTTTTGAGAAATGACTAGTGAAGTTTTTGTCAGTCGGATCGTAGTTTTGGGAATAGGTTTGTTTATTGAATGGAGAAAAATAAAAAAACGCGGATTGAAAATAATGGGTAAAAATAATTCCATTGACTTAATTTGCTTCAATTATCTGGTTCTTCCATCATTTCCTTTTTCTGCTTATTTTCGTACTTTATAAACTTATTTTTCCTACCTACCTAGAATTCTCAATCCCAATCAATTCACTGGAGTCACTCACTGTACTCACTCCTTCATCCTTCACGAACACACTAGATTGCGCAGAAAAAACTCGTACCTCCATATCCGACTCTAATTTTACAATAATAAAATTGAATTTTTCTGGACTTGATTTCACACTTCACTTTAATATCCATCTTTTCACTATACATTCACGACTAAATCTCTGTTTATACAACTGTTCTATCTAATCGTCTATCATTTATATAAGTAATCCTCAGTTATATTAATTAATTTATTCATTACAATTACACTTATCCTGTAATACTATGTTCCTCCCTTCAGTCAGAGATTAATTTCACATTTTCTTTTTTGTAGACTGGCTCTAATTACATTCTTCTTTACCCCTCATTCATTCTCAACTCAACAGGGAGGACCAGAGGGGTCTAGGAGTATCCGAGGCTAAACGTCGCGACGCCTGTCTTGCTGGTCATAATAAAAGAAACGCAGAGAGTGTATATTCTCTCCATTTCTTCGCATTTTCATCAGACTTGATGTCGTTTGTGGAATCAACACAGTCCAAATCCCTCTCCGAAAGAACTAAAACATTTGAAATAAATAAAAAAAAAATATGATGGAAGGAGAGCAGAGTTGGTGGCCGGAAGCACGAAGCGACAATTTCCTGGTTCCTTTGTTGGACCGTCTCGTACGGGAGCTTTTGAAGGTCGCGTGGAAAATCACGTTTGCGGAAATTCAAGTGAATAAGACGAAGAGAAATGGGATGAGGTGGACGATGAAGGGTGGCGCGGGAGACTGGGAAGGGGGAGATTGCAAAGGGTGAGCTCGAGTGAGGGCTAGTTGTGGATAGGAAAGAAAAATAGAAATGAAAAAGAGCGAAACTCAGGCGCTGCGGTGAAATACATTCTTTGAGGGGCTATCTCGATTGGTCGACACAGTCAAAAGTATTTACTGCTTGTTGGAGAAACTACGATAGAGAGTGGAAAAGAGTTGGAGAGGGGTTTGAGTATGTTTCTGCCACTTTTTCCCCTTTTTTTTGTTTTTTTTTTCTTCCGCTTTCAAACGTTTTCGTTCATTGTAACCGTCACTGGCTTGAGCTTGTTTTCTTCGCACCGGCGAGAATAATAGCTGAGTTAAATGCTTGGAAAATGTTAAAAATTGTTAAGATTGGGAGAGGGGGGAATACAAATAAAGATACGAAAATTGAGAACGTGGTTTGTCTGGATGGAAGAAGTTTTTATGGTGTCAGAATCTTTCGTTTTCCAATTTCGAAGTAAAAATATGTGGCTGGCCCTCATAAACAGGATGAATTTGCCCTCACTGAAATGGGTTGGCTATGTAATAATGGAATAACAATTTGCGAATTTAGAATAAAATTTTATTTTATTCAATGATAATTTGATTTTTTTTTCTTGAAACAACAATTTAGTTCAATTCGAAAATGAAGTATTGCCTTTCTACGGCGTTGCTTTTCTGTTTCTAGTTCTTTTACTTCATCGAATCGTGTCACTCAAGAATCTTCATAATTTTTATATCATATATTTCTTTGAAAGTAAATTATGTATAATAGCTCAATAAATTTCAGCCAACCTATTACATATAGATTGCAAATACAAACTGACTAATGTTCTTCGATATACAGGCTGCATATATGCATTTCACATACAATTACTTTTTTCCAATTTTGTTTTTACTTTTTTACTATTTTTTATTTACCTTTTCACTTTATTCACATTTTGGGAGGAATAAAAAGTAGATACAAAACATGTCTCGTTGAACGTTCAATATACATATGCAAGGAAATAAAATTGCGTCAATTCCATAATACACTTTTAATTTTTTCTTTATCATTCAAGTTTTTTCGTTATGGAAAATTACCAACGGCACAAAACAGTAGTGTAACACCGCCCGTGGCAAAACCAGTCTCAATAAACTCGAGGTGAAAACGAGGGCGTGCACGTGTGGCTAATATATACATATTTTTTGATAATTAATAACCCGATGCATATAAAGAAGCCGATACGACCGTCATTTGGCAAAAGCGTTTTTTTCTCGTTTTTCTTTTAATATCTGTTTTAAAAATCACAGTGAACATCTGTGTTTCGTTATTTTCCGTATGACCGATCAATTGTTCTTTTTTTTCATAAAAAACTGCAAGTTAGCGTCTCGACGACCGGCGTCGCTCCACCGGTGCCAATCTCAAAAAAGATCTGTTGCTTATAATGTCAAATCGTATTTTTTGTGTCTTGATATTCCATTTACATTTCTCACTTTAAATTCCTCCTTTACTTAATTTTTATTCTTTTTTTTTTACTTTTTTTTTAAATTTTCGTTTTAATTAACTCTAGAAATTTTTAAAGACTATTTAATAATTAAAATCGTGTGAAACGTGGTAACAAATTAATGAAACATTGAAAAATTGCACGATATACAAACTCAGCAATTGCTCTCTTCACTCACACACTTTGTTCGTCAGTCACTCCTCTTAGCATCGACTTTTATTCACTTGCTTTTTTTGTATATTTTTTATATATCATTTTTTTTGTCTCGCAACATCGATTCTCAGTAATCGACGCTATCACACGTACTCTTATTACAAACATAAGTCAGCAATAACATCATACTTTTATTTATCTCATTTACATCATTCATTTAATTATCTTTAATTAATACTCTCTTTCTATCGCAATCATTCTCTTATTTTTCTGCGCTTAATTATTCTAAAAAATACGACGTTTACGTTCTACGAGTTTTATCAGTTAATTAATTTGGCCACTGAACATTTAAAATTTTTAGTCCTTTTTGTATTTGTTTTTTTTTCAGTTTAGTCGTCCTCGATATTAATTTTTTTTTAATATTTATTTTCCATCCCTCAGAGGGATTTGGAAGAATTCAGTATTATATATATATTTATATATTTTTTTTTGTGAATTTGTAATGAAATTCTTGATTCGATGATTTTTCCATTTGCCGAAATATCGACTTGTATTACATTATTTTCGGCATTTATTCTGCACGTCTATCAATTTTTATTGGGAAGAAAATTTATTTAAAAAATCATGAAGAAATGGATAAAATAAACATGGAACGTCCGAGACCTCTTTTGCGATTGACTGGCCCCACTGCGCTATCATGTACCATTTCTAAAAATCAATTTACACATTCAAATTACGGAAAATTTATCGTTCCCCTCTTCTCGTAACTTTCACTTCTATCCCCTAATTTCCCTATCGACCTACTTAATTCGTTTAACTCTCATTTCCCAAAGTTGTTCCGACTAAAATATTCCAATTGTCTAAAATGGTTGCATCGTTTGAACGAACCATCGAGACAGTAAAACTATTTCCTCTATTATTTTCCATTGAAAATAGACACAAATCTGTCATTTAGCACCGTGGATCCCGATCCTCGCTGGATTTTAGTTAAACAAGAAATAAAATCCAGGAGTAAAAAATCATTTCCATAAAATCACTTGGCAACTATCACTCGAGCTGCTCAAACGATGCAATATTTTCTCATCATCCAATCTCTAACAAAATTTTCCTATTTTTTTTTTTCGACTCTACTATTATTTGACTAATATTCCATTACGCATGTTATGTTCTCTCGCAATCGAAAAACTTCTCCGTATGAATATTCAAAATTTCGATGACGAAGAATGGAAATTTCAACGTAATTTATTGGCAGTGATCAACATTCCTTTGTTCATATCTTTGTTACATTTGTTGAATTATATTATTAAATTTAATATCCCAAAAATGAATTAGAATTCAGGCTGGAATTATTAACACATTAACGAGGACGACGACATCACAACGATGACAGAGAAGCAAGGTATCGTCCCTGGAGAAAGGATGCCTTGGCATTTACATTTGTATGTTTTATTTAATTTCTTTTTTATTTATATTGCTCAATGCAGTGACTGTTGACATCACAAAATGCTGGTTAACACAATGGACAAGCTGAGGGGCTGATTAGACGTGTCTCTTCATGTGCAGGGCTAAGTGATCGCTGCGCGAGAAACAACGATCGCAGTGCCGGCATTTGAATGGCTTGGCTCCTGTGTGTTTGCGATAATGACGCGTTAACTCATCGGAACGTGCGAACCGCCATTCGCAGCCCTCCCAACTGCATTTGTATGGTTTTTCACCTGTAACAAAAAAAACAAAAGCCAAGCAACCGGTTAATAAAACAAAATAATAATGTCATTTTTCCTGTCATATTCACTTGTACCCCCTTTCGAGGTACATTATTAAGTCATAAATAATCCAAAAATAATCTATCAGGGCATTGCTGAAGGTGAGTTGACATTGATGAGAGGGTGAGGTTCACATTCAACGAGACAATACTGGGGTCACCACCTGTGGCGCAATGTTGCCGAGCTTAACGAGCATCGGGGGCTTGTGCGAACGATTGCAAACTACCTCACACACACACACACACACACGTGCCTACAACACATCTCGTTTTTTCTCCTCTCGTTTGATTTTTCATTTCTACCACTCACTCTTTTTTCTACTTTCAGTATTTTTCAAACCCTCAATGCACTAACCCCATTGATTTATTTAAGCCACGTAGCAGCCAGGTCTTTCTTTTATTTCCATTCCGGAACCGTGGAAACACGGGAAATTACGAAAATTCCGGAATTTGTCACTGTTTCACGCGCTCACTATTATCACACCCATGACTCGAGAGTGAAAGAAGTCATGGCTGACAAGACAAGTATACTTCACGTGCGCTAAAAATGTTACCGCGATACTAACTAAATTTATGTCCTGCACTTTATTTCACCTCATCTCAAGGGGTGAGTGCATAAATAAAGTAACGAAACTGGATGGAAAGTTGAGAATGAGCAGATAAGGACGGCAATTAACAAATCCCTTTCTTACTACTAAGAAGGCAAAGGAAAAAAAAACAAAAATTAACAGTGATGATTCGAAGAGAGAAAAAGAGAAAAATAATTTAAAACATAAATAATTTGTAAACAATTGAAAAATAAAAATTTCCCAATAGTTTCCCAAGCATTTTTAATAAATAACTAATTGCAACAGCACGCATATATAATCTATTCAGTCATGCATAATAAATATAAATATACTTTTCTCAAACCCTGAATCCACTAACCCCGTTGATTTATTGAATCCATGTAAAAGCTGGGGCCACTTTTTTATCGTCACCCCCAAACCGTGAAAACACGGAAAATTACAAAAATTCCAGAATTTTTCACTGCTTCACACTCTTACCATTATCATCCTCATGACTCACGACGGCAAAGAGGTCATGACTGACAAGACAAGTACACTTCACGTGCGTAAAAAAAATTTTGCCACGATAGTACCAAAAATTTATGTCTCACGCTTTATTTAACGTCATCTCAAGTCGCAAGTGCAGCTTGTGTCGTACAAACGAACTGTCCCACGTTTCTCGTTCCTCTCATTCCTGTATGTCCTCGTGGAGGATTGGAGAGGGTGAGAAAGAGAAGAAGAGGGAACGGTTGTCTGGCGTGACGTCGACAAATCCAGGAAGGACGTGGCGCGGCATAACCAAATTCCACTTCATTCAACCAACCATCTTTCCCCTTCTGTTTTTCCACCTCCCACACTCGGGGTTCTCTTATTTTGCTACAGCCCACGGGTTTTCGCAAGTAGAAAATTCCTTGGGACTTTACGGAGGGAAAGAAAGAGAGCGAGAGAGGGGAAAGGGGGGCGGGGGCGGGGGAAGGCACCGGTTCCTCGGTGCTGGGAGAATTACTATGGGACGACTCGAGCGAAAGGGGATTTATTTCTTCCAGGCAATATAGAACTACGCAGCAAGATGAAATAGCCAGCAAAACCTCTTCTTCACGAGTTGAAAATAAACGGAATGAGAATCAAAACAAGATGGGATCAATACAAAAATATTTTCACAAGGACTAAGAGTATTCATGAATAATTTACATCAACTCCAAGTGGAAAACTTAAATGAGCCTGATAACCGGATGTCACGGATTTGCAATCGCTACAGAAGAAGCGCATAATACAAACAAGCAACAGTCGTTGGTTAATTCTCTTCATGTATAATCTTAATGTATTAAATGCAAACCGTGAATGAGTGTACATTCGTGATTGGATGCGTGACAGACGGTGGCACGAAAGCATGTATTCACCCCACGGGAGCACGCAGCCAGTTCTTCCAAAAGGAGGTGGCATGGTAGAGTGGAGCTTGGCCATCACGTATCACGCATTTTATAGTCCCGTAATGGAGAGGAAGCCGACGGCGGGCGCTCACGGACCCCGTAATAAAGTCGGATTAAACAAGACCGTCTTTCTTACTTCAAGACCACGACGAGAAAAAAAAATTGTCGAAAGGAGAAATACTCGTGCAACTTTAGACAGTGTTGGCAAATTAAACTTTAATAAATGAGAGTATTTTTATTGGTGCAGCGGGACTTTTGCTGGTGTTGCGATTTTTTTTATGATAGTAATTATGTAACCAGGGGAATAGTTAAAATTTTCGGTCTTATGTCGTGCTGTGTTCAGGGGATTGCAGTTTTTAGATGTGGTTGGGTATCTAGTGCCTCTTGAGGCTTTAAAAAATGTCACATAACGTTTTTTATGGTTCATCTACTTGACTGTGTTATAGGAATACGAGATCGATTGCAGTGAACGAAATAGAATTAACTGTAAAAAATCACGAATTTAATCTCGATTTTTCAAGTTAAAAGTTCATATGAGGCGGTATTATATAAAACCCAGAAAAATGTCATTCAATTTTTTCTAATGGAATGGGAAAGAAATGTTGGCACTAGCAGTGTAATACCAAATTGATAACAGAATTTCATCTGCGGAAACTGCCTCTCTCACTTGCACCTCCTTTTTCCTATTTATGTGAATTGAATGAAAAATTCTTGAAAGTTGTTATTGTAATAGAAACGCGTGTAAGTTGAACTGACTCCGGGTGATTTTTTCCAGTTACCCACCCTCGCCATCTCCGTAGAAACACGTCCACGAGGTTGTATTGCGTCGATATGTCAGTCCGTCGAGGCAACGCGTGCTCGTCGTCTTTGCATTTTATTAAGTTTGCCGTCTACCGTCGTTGCAATACAACTCCCCTTTTTTCTCTCACCACTGGTCCCTTCTTCCTATGTACACACTAGAGCGCTCAACTATATACAATGCGAACTGCACATGTACGTGGAAGGACAACGGGGGAATTTATGGTGAAAAGTATAGAAGCGGTAGGTACAAAAGAGAAAGGGGGAGGAGGAAAGGAGAGACTTTCGGCCAATACACACGAAAAAAGTCTCTCGGACTCCTATATACGTGCCTGCTGACGCCGCGATACATTTCCAGGCAATAACTTGCGATTTTTGTCTCAACGAGTAAAGGAGAAATCATAACTGCACTCTGGTGTGATAACATAAGGACAAAAAATTCTGTTATTCAATATTGTTATTCTCCGGACGTTGAAAAAACACCACTAAATGAAACATTGTCAACTCGGTTTAATTTAATGCAGACGTTGACTTTATTTGTCACCCGATACGTTGAACGAAAGTACAGAACGGCGAATGAAAAACAATGGAGAGGCATTATTTAACCGCTCCTCGTAATGCAAGAGCCATTCCCCTTGATGTCTCTGGTGTGTACCTTTGGGGTACACGAGTTACCCACAGGCGCCTGCGGTAAGTTTCGCGGTCGACGAAGGTAACACGAGACGGGTTCAATCGGGCAAATGCAATCGTTGTCTACGCGAGTGAGACGATCAGTTTCTACCTCATTTTCTTTTGGGGTTTTGTACGTAGTGAATCACGTTATCCCCGCAAAGCGATTGTATTTGCACTCACACACACACACACACACACACACACATACCCCTTTATCTCCCCAAAATTTAAGTTTAATACTACAAAACTGAAAGCCTCCATCATCCCCTTCATACTTTTAGCTACTACGTACTCAATTTTCCCTGTGTCTAGTGCGATGAGCTTTCGAACGGATCAAAGTCCTGGCAGTAAGCGAGAACAATGGACTCGGGGAATGGAATTCCAGAACGGAAAGTCCCTGTAATTGGAAATCTCTCTACCAATGCCGTCGTGGGACTACCACACACCGCGCCTCGACTCCTATCCTCTGTTTCGGATCGATAGTCTCGATTCGCTTCCTCCATTCTCTCTGTCTCCTCTCCCCGATGGTCCCCCCCCCCCCCCCCCCCCCCCCCCCCCCCCCCCTGGCGACCAGCCCTCCCAACGGGGAATCCCCCAATTCTCTCTCATTCTCTTTCACGGATAATACTCCAACAACACGATCGTTTAAAATTACTCAATTCCCTCAGTTATTTTTTTTTCCGCCGATTTCTCTGCAGTATTAAATCATGACAATCCAAAGGTCATAAACGTACATGACTTTAGAGATAACAGGGAGTCTAAGCATCGGAACCAATTCAAGTACGTGGTGAATTAATTAATACGGTGTATTAACCGCCCAACGACGCCCGTAATAACTGAGAGAAATGCCGGTATCTGTGATATGGGATATAATCCGAAAACGCAGTAGAGATGCAGCGGAGGATACTCTTACGCATCTACCCCCAATCCCCCTTGCCATCATCCACATAGTCATCACCGTAGAATTCATAACAGAGTAATAATCGCCAGGACGAGCACCGTATGCATAATCCCCGGGCGTAGTTAGCAGTTCTGCTTAACGATCCCCGTCTAACGCTAGAAGCAATCCGAGTCGGAACAGCCATCCGCACCACCACTGCCCCTCCCCTTCTTCCTACTTTCCGTTGTCCCTTATTACTTGTCCTTGATGTCGCGAGATTCTGGCACAAGTAGGAGTGAGAGGAGAATGGAAAAGGGGGCGCGAAGAGCGGGCATGGAAGAGGATGAGTTTGTTCTAGGAGCGGGAGAGCGGTGCTTGGGTGTGACAAAAAGCCTGGACAAAGAGACCAAAGAACGGGTGAGGGGACGAGCCAAAGAACGGTGGAGCAAAAGGGGGGGTAAGTAGAGGGTGAGGGTCCGTTAATTACAACCCTGCCGCTACCATCCACCGCAACGACTAGTACCCTGACACCGTGTCTACCCTGCAGTCTTCCTATTCCACAAGCCCTGGAAGAGGATTCCAAGCGGTAATATCGTGTTCCAGGGCTAGTGACGTCCTTCATCAACGCCAACGCCGACCCCCACCTGTGTCCACCGCATTCCATGGACACTCGCCCCCTGAAGTGAAATACCATGGGACTGACGGAGTTTCATGCTGACGCAATTGTTGAAACTGTTTTTTCTTTCTATTTTGGTCTGTCTTTCGTGGGTATTGTGTTGTTTGATAGCTGACAGGCTTTTGAAATCCGATCGTCGAATACATTTTCACTCGAGAGAAAGGGAAAATACGCGGAGGATTAGCTTTCCGAATTTTACACACTGTCGGCTCTCTTTGCCGTCGATCGAATGGATTTTTGTTCCCGTCAATCTACTTATCAGTAAACAACAGTAATGGATGTTGGGCTTGTGGAAAAATTTTGTAATCCAGCCCGCAGAGACTGGAAAGACGTAGTGCATTCTTACATCGGTGTTGAAGAGTTTTTCAGGTAAAATATGCTAACAATCAATTCCCTATGTTAATTGGCGTTGCTTTTCCCAGAATTATAATGGTGGAAACCTAAGCGGAATCACCATGTAGCACAACATGTACTGAGTATATTCTCCGTGGTACCACCCGCGATTCAACATGGTGATTAATTATGCATTGTTATTCCCGCAATAAGGGTGCTGTGGTAGCGCGTCCGAATGGTGTTGTGCTCTCACACCTCCTAGTTCTGGGGGTTTCCCTAAGACCGAGACGCGACACAACATAAAGGGAGGCCGCGAAACAAGACTGAGAGGGAAGCAGAGCCAGGCAAGCAGCTAGCTTTGCCATCGTAAGGACGGAGAAGGTGGAAGATAATGGTGCCAGAATATAGCGTCAAAATGATGATGAAGGGGAACTGAAAGCGAGGAAAGACAGAATATACTGGGGGGTTGAATGTGTCTGGGAAATAGTCTCGTTTCGACCCAATTATCCGGCATAATTGTCGTCGTGTTTACAGTCAGCGGAGGCTTGATTAATTTCGAAATTATATCACTGTCATGTGTGTATTGCATTCATTTATCTTTATCTACTTCTGGGGTGTGACTTCTGGGGTGTGAAATTCATAGAAGATGTAAACTGGGAATTATCGGTTAAGTAAATTTTGTCTGGGCTTGGTAGTTTGTTTTTCATTTTTAAGGGGACGATATTTTAACGGCGACATTTCAACTTCCACTGTTCGATTTTTTACAAACAAAGAGGTAAAAACATAATTCTAGCATTGCGATTATTTATTCGTTCGTTTAGGTAAACAATTATTTCAGTCGCAATATCGTTAGTCAAAGTGCAGTTAAGGGAAAAATTCTCATGAAAATTGTCTTATTTTTCTATGCGTATGTTGTAACGTCTATTTTTATCAAATTTAGAATAGGCAACTCTCATACAAGCATTTCTGAGGGATTGTAAATTCTATTTAGATAGACTAGCAATAAAATATTGATGGAAAGGGCATTCAACTCACCTGTGTGTGTCCTTTGATGGGCCTTTAAATGTGAACTCTTAGTATACACTTTTTTACACCCTGGGAACGTACACTTGTGTATCCTGCGTTTTGTGTCCTGTGGACTGTGTTCGTGACTCCTTGCGTGATGCCTATTCGCAACTGCTGTCGCCACTGCCGTCGTAGTGTGTTGTGTACTTGTGACGTTGGGAAAACCATTTGCCGTTACCGAGATTAATCTGTTTCAATAAATAGAAAAATATTTTGTTACTTTGAAAACGTTCAATTGAATTTTCAGGGAGAAATTTATTACATCTGTTTGAACTTTGCTTACCTAGCAACTCCCTGACCATTACTGGCTGTGACCCTGACAATTGCACTCCTACCACCAGTACCGTGGAGATTTAGATTGTGTACATCGAGCATCGAACTACCACTCGACGAGTGACTGGAATTTGAGTGCCCCTGACCCGATTCTGGGCTTGATGGTGGTGTTAGAATTTGTCCTTCTCCCTCACATCCACTATCCTCTTCCTCTTCAATTTCCTAGTGGCAAAAATGATGTATCGATTTTAGATATTGGGCAGGATCCAGTTGGTTTTGTCAACGGGATTGAAATCATAACTTGCTTTACTATGTTCGACAATTGATTTCACACAAATTAGTTTGCCACGATATCTAATATCACGAGATATGCTAAAGACACGAGAATTGCTCCATCTGTTGTTGGGTACTTAAAAAAATTATTTTTAACAATTCAAGAGCTTTGACTACGCCATTTTTGACATATGCCACGTGAAATTTCATCCTCAGAATTTCAACCCAAATCATTTTTGATTTAATATTATATTAGTGGTCATAAGAAACGAGATACAATCGGAAATGACACATAATATCCTGTTGTTTCACTGAATGCAACGATTTTTTTATTGTTCCAAATTCTGAGGGAGAAAATAATCAGTTAAAAACTCTTAGGATTGTATCGTCGAATGTTAAAAATGATCTAGTTAATATCAAATCAGAATACCCTCAACGATATCACATACTGAGCTCTGTTTACCTAGGATCCGACCGTACAAACTACTCTGTTAATGCCACTCGCCTTCCAAAACTAATCAGATATTTATCTGACGCATTACTGCACAGAAAGAATGTTCCAAATTTGAGAGGAAATTCCGACACATTTAACTCTATGCAACTATGCTATCGGTAAATACCCGAGAAATATACTCGGGAAGCACTCGTGGTATCAACCTAAAAAATAAATTAAAATTTTGAGGCATTCCAATTATTCATATTAATCCTTCTCACTTCATGCTCCTCGTCCTCCTCCAGATCTTCACTCGATTCCTTCTTGAGAATGAGCGCTCTGTAGGAGAGGGTCGGCGAACTATCCCACGATAATACAGAACACGCCGAGCTAGCTGAAGACATTGATAGTGAGTCAAGGTGGCGATCAAGTAAATCCCTATCCCGTCCGTTGTGATTGTGATCACCTGGACTATATTTCATTTCATCAAGACACACAGGATCCCTGTCGTCGTGTGATGTCACCTGAAATGACATTTTCCTCTTAACCTGGAAGAAATTTATTTCACAATTTATTACTCCTCTTCATTGTCTCTTATTGGAAACCAGCAAAGATATATGGCCAATATTTGATATACTCACTTCCATTTTGATTTGGGGTTGATACTGTGTGGTAGTAGAACAAGTAGTGGCTGTCCACGATCTTGTTGGCGCTCTGAATAAGTTCCACGGCGCTGTATCCAGCTCGGTGGGTAATTTTTTGTACGATTGTAGCTTAGGTTCATCTTTCAGGTACCTCTCCATCTCGTAGCAGGTCTGTAAAGGGAGAATAATATTTAATTGATTATTCTCAGCATCAATGCTAATTAAAAGGCTGGATCTTTTGTGCCGCAGGCGTGAGTATTAAGTTGTCTGTAAGTAGTACAGTGACGTTCTTTTCTCTTTGCTCTAGTAGCTCTTCTCCCTTTTCTAACTCTACCCCCAGCGTTTTTACTCTCTTCACCTCGTGTTCCACCCAAACAAGATTACGTTATTACCACCAACGTTTCACGTTTCAGCGCCCGTCCAAAAGAGCCCACTCAGCGTTAATGAAAAATGGCTATTACGAGTCTTGTAAGTAGATTCATGATCGAATTGCCGTCTGGGTAATCATCTAAAGTTTTTGCTTCTTAGATACAATAAAATTTAGCATCGGGGAAATTAGAGGATTTCTAGGTAGACATTTTCGACGAATTTCCGGGAGATGTGAGGGTTCGACGGGGGGAAGGGGATTCTTCAATTCTCGAGCTTTTCCAAACGCTATCATAATTACTTTCAGTCGTCTCTGACAAATTGCCAATCAAAGTTTGTCTATAAGAAAAATGGCTGGATACGAACAAAATCCAGGGCTATCA
The DNA here is from genome assembly GCA_030522865.1 of Psyttalia lounsburyi. NCBI lineage: Eukaryota > Metazoa > Arthropoda > Insecta > Hymenoptera > Braconidae > Psyttalia > Psyttalia lounsburyi. The sequence goes on along the minus strand of JAPYZN010001362.1, from coordinate 31,741 downwards.
AAGGGATTAACTGAAGTTTGAGCTTTTTCTTAGCGAGGGCAACTTTAACATTTTTTTAATCATATTTCAAAGGGAAAAAAAACGACGATCTTCTGGATTTTTCATTCTTGGCTTGGTGAAATAATGGCCGCCAGAGAGTGTCGCCATTTCCATTATTCACGGTTAAAAGTTTTCCCTCCCGGACTAGCGGGTGCCAACGGTATTATTATAACTCGCCGGCAATTTTATCGTTGAAAATTACAGACTAGTGTATGTGTGTGTGTGCACGCTTGAGGGAAACCCGAACATTTCTAATCGTGATTAATAGGACCTTAATGAAAGCTACTCGAGTGCTAAAACAATTATTAAAGCTCTGCTACAATTTTTTTTACTGAAGCAGACAGATTCCAAAGGACTTTCATCTAATTTGGCAGTATGGATGTAGCTTGGCTTATGCCAACGTTCCTTGTCCATAATGAACGAAAACAAAATTATTTCCCTCGTGCGCTCGGCGATTCCAGAGCAACGATTTTTACGGTAAGAAAAAAAATAGAGGAGTGAGAACGAGAGATGAGGTGGTGGCACAATTCAAAAGGGTTCTAAAAAGAAAAATAGTGGGAGGAGTAGGATACAGAGAAGGAAGAGATAGGGGGAGGAATTTGTGCACCTGTGGGCACTTCCATTTCCGCCATTTCTATTCCCCAACTTTTTTTCCATTTGGCATCACGATTTTTCAGTCGAGCACCTACAATTCCCAGCGATTTCTTCTCTCTATCCCATCTCATGTGAAAAATCCATTTCAAGGGAAAATTGCACGAGCCTCTGTGTTTCGTATTTTCGCCCAAGAAAATTTTCCACGACTCTTCGTTCCCTTCCTTCCTCCCCACCTCCCTATCCCCAAAACCCTCACCCCAAAACTCACTTCTATTTTCCACTGTGCTTTGGCCTTTATTCATACTTGAGAAAGACTTTATCGTTTCCTTGAGTGTCGAGCTTTCACGTACCAAAAATTGTAGCGAGAATCCAAGTAGATAATAAAAAAAAATTATATCCAAAAATAGTGGAGTCGAAAGGATGAAACTGCGGTCACATACGCTGAGAAAAACTTGGTGGATAACGACCAGAGGATAAACCATTTCCTCAAGTGATTCGAAGTGGAATGGAAAAGGGGTGGGGAGGAGGGGTGGGAATGGTGGTAAGGAGAAAGAAAGATTATCGGGAGGAATGGTGGATGAGGTACGGGCCGTGTGGTCGAGATGGCGATGGTAGGGTTGGAAAACGTGAAAGCGGCCGGAAAAAATAGGAACGTAAAGTACTTGACGGGCTGGAGATAATCTTCAGGCCACTACTTCTTTTCCTTCACCATGGTTCTACGTTTTGTCTTTACCCACTTCTCTTTGGCCTCTCCCTCTCTCTCTCTCTCTCTCTCTCTCTCTCTTAGCTCCTTTCATCCTTCTCAACTCCCTTGTTTCCTGCTTTTTCAGTTCCCCGTGCCACCCACTTCCATTCTTTTCTCGAAACCATGGCACGACTCAACGAATGAAAAGTTCAGCCGTAATTCCGGCCGACTGTCATTAACAGAGCTTTCACGCGGACTCCGCTCAAGAGAAAATGAATGATAACCGCTACTATCCCACCGCCCCTGCACCTCACCACCGTTCCATCCTCCATTCTCGTCGCGGCCGTATACGGATAACTCCATTTCTTCCAACCACGTCACACTACTTCACGTGCGTTCGTCTCTCTCAGACAAACTCATACCCCTCTCCCGCCTGTCTCTTACCCTTCCCCATTTAACTCTCTCTTTTCCGTATTTTTCCAGTTATGTTTTCCTCTCTCTCTCTCACTCTCTCTCTCTCTCTCTCTCTGCTACCACAAAATAAACGAAGAATAGAGAACAGAAAGAAAAGGCAGCTATGGGCATACTGCCAGGGCCGTTAAAGAGATTTCCTGCAACTTTAAGGACGCCATAAACCTGCGAATTCATATATCCTCTCTCAACCTGATACAGTGATGCTCCTTCATCCTTGAATTTTCGCCCATTGAAATTGCCTCGGAGATACCACTTTATAATACCCTATGAGGAATACGTAATTAGTGTTGCTACGACAGACGAAAGGACTGTGAGACGAAAGATTGATTTTTCAGTTGTCACCGACTCGAAATAAGAGGAAAGATGAACGCAGCAAAAGGAAAAAATGCATGTAAAAACATTTAATTTTTGCAAGAAGAAACGTTATTTTAAGATGTAATTTTCAAATTTCGATTAGAAACATTCAAAAGTTTCAACATAAGAGATCCAAACTTCTCACATTGTTGCGTAGTGAAATTATTCTTTTTTGCAGAGGACGAGACGAAAATGGCGCGGCTTCTTCCTCCTCGGGACAGAACACTACAATAAGTCCATTTCTCATTGGGATTCGAGAGACTCTCTCCCCTCGCACCATATCGTGCCAACACTATTCATAATCGAGTTATAAAAATCTGTTTGTCCTTTTGTTTCGTCAAAACTGGATGAACTCTCCACTGCTTCCTCAAACCACTGCGGACAAACATGACACGTATATATCGATCTATGGGACAACCCCTGCGGATTACCCTGGATTGACGTTGAAAAAAAATCGTTAAAAATAAATGAAAACTGTGTACACTCGACCTGTTCCCTATGAAATATCAATGTCAGGGTTGTTTTGCAGCAAAAAATAAACTCGTGAAAAAAAAAATGTCAATCAAAAAATTTAAAGGAGCTTAAACTGTCGATTGTACGCGATGGGGTGTAATATAGAATCAAAATCGTTCACTCAACTATTCAGTATGCGAATAATGAAATATCCGTCATGGAACGAGAGACGAGCGGTTCAGTAGATGGGGATGACGGGACGAAGGGATGAGAATAGAGGGCAAAATCCACTCCATACGTTTGTGCGGATTTTTGTCCACTGGTGTGAGTATAAATGTTGTACCTCATCGATACAACATTTTACTCGAACTCTCTGAGGAGAAGTACAGTGTATCCATATTTGTATATTGAGAAGGTTCAACTGAAGGCGAGAGAGCGGCGGGAGTAAGAGAGTAACCGAGGGATGGAAAACCATTGCACAGCTAAAACGCGTATCGTCGGTCCGGCGCATCGTGAAATATGTATCCGTCGTGTCGTCTCGTTGGGTTTGAGCGTAGAGAGGCAAACGGAGTAGTTCGCGCCTTTCTATTCACGATAAATGGCGAGAGCGAGGGCCATGAGAGTACGGGGGGTTGAAGGATGGGAAGGGGTAGAAGAGGTGTCGATACGTCATATACGTTCTACTCTGGTGCGAGAAAAACTCAGCGTGAGATTTCTCAAGTGTATACGAAAACGTATGATTTTTATTTGCAGGAAGAAGAAAAAAACGGGTGAAGAATTTCGTCCGGATAAATACAAGTCTTTTTTATTTCAATTCTTTTTCTTCCATATTTCTTCTTCAATATTTTCGTTCGATTCTGTTTGATAGCGTGGAATGCTCATTGACTGGTTATTACCTGACGGGGTTTGATTTTCAAAAATTCAAAATTCATAAGCTATCAGTGTCAGAGGGTGACAGAGAAATGTAGGATATGGTATATTCCTTGGTCTAGTGAATAGACATATTATGGATGTCATGACGTGGTAGATGAAGGCGGCAGTGGCATCTCTACTCTACTTCAATAGGACCCGGAGTGTTCGTATATATATTTCGACAGAAACCAAGGGAGGAACTAGCATGTACGACTGAAAGCGTACGTGGGTACGTAGAGTTGCACGTGCAAGACGCGTTGGCAAGCCTCAGACGAGTGCACAAGAAAAGGGAGGAAGATGAGGTGGATAGTTGGTGGAATGACGAGACGAGAGAAGTGAGGAGAAGAGGGGAATAGATGGGCATACACCAAGTGCGCACGTTTCTGTGACGTGACATCCTATCTTGAGGACACGGTCTGCATATAACGAAGGATTTGGAAACTCGGCCTCTGGTCGTGAAGGATTTTCCATGAGAATGTCAGAGGGAGGAGAGAGAGCAGTCTTGGACAAAATCTACGGGTATCATCCCTTATCTTTTGAAAATAGGCGCTGGCATAAATGGAAGATCGAAAGAAGCCCCTGTCATGTCAAGGGGGGGGGGGGAAGAGAGAGGGAGAAGTTGAACAATAATGAATGGAGTTGTTGATGCAGGCTCCTGATATAACCAGCATGGTTATTATAAAATCTGAGAATTCTCATTAGAATGCAGGTGCTCAGAATCGATTTCTATTTCTACAATTTTTCCAAACCCATTTTACGTCTGCATTGTTGAATCATCTCACAGAGTGCATGAGAGTGGCATAACAACTCTCAGAAAAAACTTTTGATTTTCAAAGAAGGGCCTTGTAAAAGCACCCATATATTGACGTCGTAAAAGTCTATTCCTCGTTGCATAAAGATATTGCGCGAAAAATCCCACCTTGTTATGGTGCATCACAATAATAAGAGAGGATAGTACACACTGGGTTTATCATTCATAAAAGACGCATCTCCAGCGTCGTTTTAATGAGCCACTTTACGAGTGGATACAATGGACGATATCCCTCGTTAAACGTCCGTTAAGGGCCACCCACCCAGAGGGCATCCATGGAATCATTCATTATGTGTTGATCTTGGTGGGCTTTCCAGTGGAATGTATGAAGTGTGTGTGTGCCTGTCACGCATTCACCCGCAATAATGCTATATCTTATCTTTTTCCTTTGTTCAACAGAGGAGAGGGGTTAGGGGCGGTATAGAAAATTGAAAATGTAAAAGTGGGTCTCGTGCATTCGGTATAGAAGTGCAGTGGGTAGTTTCTACGGACGTCATTGCTAATAAATCCCAATCCCGACTGGAGCGAAAATGGTTCCACCGTTAGTTCCAAACCCACAGCTATAATTCCAGAGCGCTTGGTTAGACAGAAGGCAACCTCGAGGTTTTCAACCCCCTCGTACTCCCATCGTCTACTTCGGCGACTATCTCTGTCTTGGGTTCCTCTCATGTGTACACAGCATCCCTGCCACAACTGAACGCGCAGTATCTCCTAAACCTCTCGTCTTCGTACGCATTCCGTGGAACCATCTGCAGTAGAGCGAACGCGTTCTCGCGAAACATATACAAGAGCGCTTATGTAATATCCTCAAACGTTGGCTAGGTGGTTCCCCCGTCATTCTCCTCGAGCCTCACCGCCAACAAGACCCCCCTCGCCCTCCCGCTTGTTCCCCTTGGTCCCGTTTCACTCGAAAGCGTGGGACGAATGCGGCCTTGATGGCACATATTATCCGCCCTTCTACATCAACGTCAATACGCATTCCAATCATTATTATTTTAATATTTATTTCTAATGTTGTTCTAACCTAACAGAAAAAGAAGGATGTTTTTTCAACAGATTTAATATTTTTATAAAATTCGTATTTTTGGAACGAACAAGGAATACCATTTCTAGTGCGATTTTTAAGTTATTGAATGCATGCCGTAAATTCAGGCAGTCATTTTTCATTTTACCTATTTTATTGCCACAAAAAAAGAATTAATGCTTAAATGGAAATATCCGGAAAATATTTCGCTGTTATTGAAAATAGAGGCATTATTGACAGTTTAAACTGTCAGACATGACTCAAATAATAATGGTTTTAGTAATTTGCGATTAACAATTTTAATCTCTCATATAATAATAGTTATTTCAGACCTTTAGTTTTTATCTTTGTGTATGTTTTGATTTTTGTAATTCGTCGGATCGCTTTTCAGTGTTTTTGAGTGAAAAAATAAATGCTCAATGTGCATTCGTATTGCCTAAAATGAGTGGTCAACGGATGTGCAAAATAGCCCAATGGGTGTATATGTACAACTAGGGAGACGTAGCATTAATTACCAGTCGAAGTACGGAAATAATTGAAAAGGAGTGAGAGGAAAAATCCAAATGAAGTGGCATGAAAAAAGGGGTGGTGGGAGGTGAAAGTCGATTCAAAAGCAACAACTGGGAAGTGGAGAATGGGCTATGAGGGGGGGGATAGTTCGATACCCGAGTCACGTGGAGCCAGGAAACGGAACAATTAACGAGTTCCGCTTGTTTCGCGAAATTACGATTCCATGACCAGAATCACAGGGGAATGAGCGGGGCATCCCAAAAATTCAGTCTGGTAATTTTAACTGAAATATGGTCACGACTAGGTATTTTTCCCAGTATCACTCTCGTTTATTTCCCCAAACGTTTCGTTGTATTTTTTAAAAATTATTATTCAACATTTTTTCTTCAATCTGCGAATCTGTTTGCAATTGATGAATTTCAAAATTTTTCTTTCGTTTTACCTTTCCCCGTTTGAGCCCCCCCACTTGGCGGCGCGCCCTCCCCCCCCCCCCCCCCCCTGCAGCGGCTCGTTAACGCTACTGCTGCCGTTGCTTGCCTGTGCTCAGGTTTGGTTACCCGGTTATTCTCGTGGACGATGCATAATTCAAGCCGGGTCTACTGTACCTCGCAAAGCGGAACGAAAGCTGCGAGTCGGCTCACACCATATCCCCCGTTGCTCTCATCCCTTCCCACCTCAATTCTCGCCGTCTCTATATGCATACCCACACTCAATTTCAAACCTCTGTAGCACTACGAGGTATATCCCAACTTACCCACGAAGACGAGAATTATTAGCACCGACGAAATAACGGAAACTACCGGGAATATTCCCCCCAACCCGGAGTCCGAAACTCTCGGGGTGACAAAGTCCCTTGGTCCGCATAGATCTGTGAGTTATGACTCTGTTGACTACAGTCAGAAGCTTTTTGCATGAGCAACATTACCCAAGACACTAGATGATACTCTTTACGTCGATCATTATTATTTTTTCACAGTGAACATTTTTTTCCCTCTCCTAAATTTTCTACACACAATTTAACATCGCGGATCAGCGCAGAAATTCAGTTAAACTGCATGAAGGGTCCGACTCGGACTATTCCGAGAATTATTGACTTTGTTTATTTTGTTTTTGTCATATCTCTCGCTCAGGAAATTTTGAAAACAAGAAGTTGAGCACGTGCCAGCGATTTTTTGTCCCTTCCCCCGCTGAAGACTGAAGTCGTCAAGTTTGTGAATGGGGGTCAGGCTGGAAAATGACTTCATAGCAGTCGAGGTATGTTATACGGATGGACGGTGGAATTGAGGTGAGGAGGGAAAATGGGAGGGGGGAGGTAAGAGTAGGAATGGGGACCGGAAGAGGGCCAAGGCTCCTCTGACTTTGTTGCTAGAAGGTTTACACGGCCAATCTCGCTTTGATGTCTCCAGAACCCCTCCTGGGCAAACGACCCACCACACCATTTCCCCCTGCGTTCTACTCTGCTACATGATTCCTCGTATTACAGTTGAAGGGTTTTGTGTGCAGAATGAGAATGGAGAGGGACAAGTGGAGAAGAAAGTAAATGAGTGGAGCAGGAGAGAGGGATGATGGCAGTGTTTGTGTTGACAATGACGATATTCACTTGTACTTTAACATGAGAAGCATCATCGCTCAAGTGATGGCCTCGAATTTTTCGCTCCCTCTCTCCCGTCCTCTTTATTTTGCGTTCGTTGCGTTCGTACCAAAACGTCGTATGTTTTCTCGATTTTCCTGGCAAATCATAGTAACAGATTGTATTTAAAACGTTTGTAGAGAATGAGAAATTTTTACGTTTTGGAAGATTTTGAATCATCCCTGTTTATTTTTATAAAAAAAAACATAAAGCCTATTTTTTTTATAAATATATTTCTATTCATTACAGTTGACTAAATTAATTACATATCCGTATTGCCGGAATTATTGATGTATTTAAAATAATTGCAGTTCAGGTAAAACTTCATTTTTGCCATTTTTTTTCATTGAGTGTCAGGCGATGTCTTCACAATAATTTGTTGTTTATATTTTTAGTTATTTTTATACTTGTCTGACTAAAGCTGTGAATTTTTATGGTTAATTGTTCTTTTGTGTACTTGTGATATAGCCGAACAGACCGATTACAGAAAACTTTTCATTGATTTTCCTTCGAGAAAGGTTGGCAAGTGAAGATATCAAGTGGATAGGGAAGTCATTGAGTCAGACGAGAATAAAAACCGTAACACATGAAAGTAACAGAGAGAAACATGTTCCCCATGTTGTATGGCTATTCGCGACCTCAACACCTTTGGCAGACTGGTGTAGAAGTGGATTTAGCTAAGTTCAGGGAAGAGCAACAGGGAGGTGAATGTGTGAGGATGGTGGTGGTGGATGGATGGAGAATGGGCCACACGGACTCGTAAAGCCAGTGAGTCGCTTCTCGCACTATACCCCGTCGCCCGGCGTGACGCCAATTTCGTGTCACCGTAAGAGAGAGAGAAGGGAGATTTTGAGGGAGCAGAGGCATTACCGTTCAACAATGTCATTCGATTACAAGGATGTTCAAATGCACTTTGATCTATTACAGCAGAGTAAAAATCAGAGGTTCGTTGAATATGATATATTTTAGAACATCAATCCTCAACAATTGCAATTTAACCCATTTCTGTTATGATCAAATATCAGAAGCCGCAGTAGCTGCTTGCGCCATGTGTATTTAAATCTAAAAGTAGTTTCAATGAATATAAAAAAAACGATAAATTTTTTGACAAGCATTAGAAAATGATCGACCCCTTTTTTGACAAAATGCTAATTATTTAGTTGTGAGGAGAAGTGTTTTACAAAATATTAATATGTTGAAAAGTGGTTAAAAATATGACAGTTCGCCTGACCGAAAATGTTTTCCAAAAAAGGCCAGTGAGGAGGGAAAATTGCATTGCTCGCGTTTTTTCTTCGAATTTCAGTCGTTTTTCATTCAACACCGCATGAATAATTTGAAATTTTCATTTCACTCGAGAGGACAGATACCAGAATGAGAATATTGGACGGATTGGTATTCCATGTCACGTGATAGGGCTTGAAATCGACATTTGAGAAGAATCTCGATTATCTACCGAGGACGGGAGGGAGTTGTCTCCATGTGGAATAGCGAAAGGGAGAGAGAAATGGTAGAAATGGACGAGTCTGGTTGGCCAGGGATTCATCCAGTGAGTGAGACGATTGGGGAAAGCCTCGTTGAATATACGTCCCTCTGATCGATATTCGTTCGAGGATACAGCGGAAATCGATTGGTTCTTAGGCGATAAAAATATGCTAAGTCGTTCTTCCATGAAGTAGAAAAAAAGCGCGGGAAACGAGCACGGGTATGTATTAAAATCGGCATAAAACGTTATTATCCGCTGGTGTAATCCTGCCGGCGCATTTTACTTCAAACCCGATAATAGTCGTATTATCTGCCTGAATTTTTTTGCATATCTTTCCGTATTTTTTCTATTTCTTATCCGCCAGCAAATACTTCCATTCAGAAATCTCGATGTGAAATCAAATCCATTACTCGAGAAACACTGTAACAAGATAAATCGATATTTGTCTAGGATGAGTTGAAAAAAAAATTCATTCAAGTCGCAAAATTCGATCGTAAATCATACTAGTATTCTTTACTCGCCAGCCTTATATACTAGACCTGTTGTAACGCTCTGGTGCGATGACGCGCGTGATCTAAGGCACCCGTAAAGAGTTAACTCGGGTACAGCTGGCGGGCTCGTAAACCCTCTTCCGTAACACAAAATGCTACCAACGGGATTGGCACTATCCTGCCGCCTTTGGCTCCAACGACGAAACGTCGTAAACCCAGGACACCCTAACCGCCGTCGGCCTCCACCCTCTCCGCTTGTCTCTTCGCCTCCCGCTCCCCGCCCCATTCCATTCTCAACTCATCCCTCGAGCATCTCATTGTGATTATACCGGTGAACAGAGCCATCATATGAGCGTAACTTACTTGAGGTAAATGCCTCATCGTTTGTAGTTATCTGAGAAACACTTTCTACGAACACCACTGCGTCATCCCCTCAAATTATGTTCTATTTTTTTTCCTATTCTGGAAAATAACTCCCTCCATTGGCGGAAACTATTGAGACTTTACTACTTACTCACAAACAACTTGTCGAGATTTTTTCCCCTCATTTCTCCGAAGTCATTCGAATACGTCTTACCTGTAACAGAAAAAAAACAAAATGGACTGAGTTTATTTTACTTAAAAATAAATTCAACTTTATTTGAGATGTGTTTTTTCATTTTTTCGTCTGAAAGATTTATTTTTCTGATATTTTAAGCCCGACGTTTTGATCCACACTCCCTTTCCCCCATTCCAATTTTCTTCTCTTTAATAATCCTCCACTAAACTCTTCGTTTCATCCCTCTTTCCGGTTTATGTTTGAAATCTCGCTTTCCAGTCCTCACCCGACATCCACAAACATCTTGATTATACCGTGAGAGCTACCCCCTCTCCTCATCCACCAAACTCAGGAGCTATAGGCGTTTCAACCTTCTCTCCAATTTCCCTTTTCCGCATCCCTCTTCCACCAACGTAGGAATATACTAAGAATCTGAGAGGGCGTCTCAGCTAGCGTTTCTCGTATTCCAGCTCATCTTACTCATACGCTAGAAGCGTCTCAAACTACTACCACAAGCGCAAACCTCACTCTGTGTTGAGCGAATTATTTGCATACGAAATTAATGCGTTTCTATTTCATCTCCTGCATTAAATACAAATCTATTCGGAAAATAAACATTTGTAGACAATAGTATTTAAATAGTTCTTTTTCGCTCACTTTATTCCTTTTGAACGGAACAGCTCGTGTCTTGAATATAATTCGATAGGGATCTCAAAATGTTATAATCATTGAGTCATTGAAAATTGAACATTTGACGAAAAAATGAATGGCCAGTGCAAAATTCCCCTCAATCAATTCATAAAAATTAATAGTAATTGGAAAAATTCGAGTGAATATCTTCTTAAATTTTTTACTCGATAGCGAGTCGAGATTTCGTGATTTTTTTTTTCTCTTAAATTCAATCCAATGTCAAAATCGTGAAGATTGCTCCCTAACGCTCATAAAATTTCCTTTTTTATTTGACTGTGTAATTTTATTTATTACCGTAATCCAAAAATTTCGCGCTCTCATCCAGTGGTGATGTTATGCAAGTCCTGACTTTTCACACACCCTTTTGCGGAGGGACTGACAGTAACTTTTGAATGAATGTGTTCGTTAAAAAAGTACCGACGAGAAAGCCATTTGAATGACCAATCAGTCCGTCTACCCTCTCTCTTTCATATATACGAGAAATCATGATTCAGAAATGTTATGAATACATACGTATTCCACCCAGTACGTGCAGTACCTCTCCGCCTGTCCTTGATTTATCCCACTGTATATCACAGCTCAGCATAAACAGCCCCACCAATGAAAGTCGGAGATGGAGAGATTCCGTGTAATATCGAATGTGAAATTGAAGTCTATTTACGGATATATCGGACAAAATAGTAAAGAGGAAGCGCAAAAAATATGTAAAACAAGATTAAAAGTGTCGAAGAAAATATGCAATGCCGGGTGTTGGAATTAATTTAACTGACAAATTAGCTATTAAGAGGTCTAATTATCTCATTTATTCGAAAAAAAAAAATTGTAAAATTTGTTTTAGAGAAGTAAAAGAATATTGCGCGGAGAAATTTTGCGAAATTGTGGAAACATTCATAGCCTGCGGAAGGGTATAAATCCAAGTATTTAAAAATTCTTAAGATTTCATTTCGTTCATGAATCGTAATAAAAAATTATTAGATTAACTAGAATTTTCAACAATTCTATATTGTCTTCAGTGTTTATTAACAACTTTTGCAATTATTCTATATAAAAAAAATATTCTTCTGTCCACGGAGAAAAAAATGCAATTTTGTCCAAAGATATTTGTTTGGAACAGCCTAATCCCCGAAATTCTTATAGTAAAAATAGTTGTTTAGCAAAATGATATTTATTTCTCTCTATTGCATTAATCCAGAGTCCAATTTTTTTCTAATACTCAACCATCGAAGGCTCCAAGGAAGCATTTGAAACTTGGAGTAGCTCAAGTAGAGTATCGGCAGAATCCAGACCGCATCTAACGACTGGGGCATTTTGCAATTAGCCGTTAAAGCGTCACAAGCCCGGGCGTTTTACGAGTTTAATAAAAATGACAGGGTGGGTCCTACTGGCTGCATTTGAGGGACGAGGGATGCTTTGTAAGCTTGTTCGGTTTTCCGCCCGCGTTTTCTCCAGGTAGAACCGCCCTTTCCCTCTTCACTCCTTTGCATCATGCCCTACTCAGGAGCTACGTAACACCAGAGGAGAGAGAGAGACTTAGGTAACCCTTTTCCGCGCGCTCCACCTCACCCTGTAATTTATAACGAGCTCTCATTACTTCTTATTTCATTTTTCCTCGTTAGCGAATGTACCGAGAGCATCCTCAGTCCACTGCACAACCACCGCCCAACCTTTGTACTCACCCCTTCCACTTGGATGTTTTTTATATATCTGTAAAAGTCGCTTAGAGTGTTAACCCATCAACTTTTTTTGAAAATTTTTTCCCCCACATTTTTTCATTCGCAAAACTCGTACGTACTGCAACGAGAAAAGTCGGCGCCGAATCAATAACTCTGCGACCGATTACAGTTTTTATAAATGGAAAAAGAAAATTGTAAATTTTTGGGAAATTTGCCTCAATAGGTGAATATTGAAAAATACAATGGAGTCGGCCTTTTTCTATTGTAAAACAAATTCACTCGCCATTAATTTTCTATCCTCTCTCTGCGGAATTTTCGACCACTCTTAAGTGTCAGAAAATGCGTGTGCATCATTGATCGAAGGTAGTCACCCACGTATATCCGCCAATAATATATACCTACGTGTATATAGGGGAAGGGAGTGAGGAGACAATGGACCTCGATCGCGTCCACGGTATGCGACCGCTGTCAGGCCTTCGGCTTCTCAATTCCGGGATTCCTCTCGAGCCCCAAGACAACCCAGCCTTGCAATAATCCACTCACTATCTCAGTTATCTCTCCTCCCACACATACACAGCAAAATCCACATATCATTTCTCTTTAAACTTTCCTAATTGCATTGAATAATAACCACCAAAGTGGTGAGATTAAATATTCTCCCGGCCTCCACCCACCTTCTCGTGAATTGAATTAAATCCCGGGTAATTGAATTGTCTTGTAAAAAAAAACGAATCAACACATTAACACAATGTTCCCGGTAGTATTAGATGTGGAAAACTCTAACGCGGAGTCAGACTCGTATATTTAGCACTTTGGTTACCACAGGGTTACCATGGAAAGTGGGTGTCCTCCCCCTCGCTCTTTGGTTTCTCCAGGAAACTTTTCAACGCATATAAAATCCGTGTATAACTCGGCTTTACTCGGCGCCCACGGACAAAGTTGGATTGTAAAGTAGCCTATGGTGGAGTGGGAATACCGAAAGGCCAACTTCAACCCTTTTCATCGTATCTCAACATCATGATAAGCCCTGAATTTTCAACATTACCATTATTATGATTCTCCTAAAATTTTCTGGTGCTCATTCACAATTTTTAGTTACACGGGCCGAGGGATGAAGTTATTATAATGACTCCGAAAAACCGGACGGGGAATTTTTTAATTTCAAGAAAAACCAGTCACTTTCCTCTATTTTTGTTGATGCACTGAAAATTTCCTTCGAGGCAATGAGCTTGAGAATTTTGATCGAATGAGTCACACACTGTTAAAAAAATAATAAAATCGAAATGAAGTTTGATTTAATGGGAAAAAATTCGAGAATTTCAGGATTCTCTTAAAATTTCTTGAAATTCCTGAATTTATATCCATCTTCAATTAAATATGAATTCTATCCGAAAAATAGGAAAATTCATCTATCAGAATGTATGAATTTTTGAGGAAAAACACATCTGAAATTGGCATTTCGCATTCTCATTCTAATCCGCTAAATTCCTCACAATTCTCGCGAAACTCAAGCTTAACAAAAATTCCCAGAAAGTGTACCTGAAAGTTCAGACAAAAAAATTTTACCAGTGCACGCAATTCCACTTACCGCTAAGGGTTACCACTCTAACTAATTTTCAAATATGATATTACATCGATAGTAATGAAATCAATTGAGGAAGCTCAGGTCATAAAGAGATTGGATTGTATAGAAAATATATATCTTTTACTGAAATGAAATTTCTCCCCTGGTTACCAACGAGGAATCGCATTAATTATCAACGCTGGGTTCTCTCTGCACAGCCCAGTAGCACTAGGAATTACAACCAATACAAATGCGTATATATGCCGATCGTTAATTACCGAGGTAACGTGGTGTTTCGAGGCGAAAGGTATTTATGACGTTAACGATGCGACGCATATGCACGTACGCTCGCCCAATAGGGGGTTTTCAGAGGGATAAATGGCACTCTGTGTGGCGTGTTTTGCCGACAGATACCTCAGACGTGTCTTTGTTGCGTTAGTGATATTGTCGTGGAAACGAGGAGAAATACGCGGAAAGCGCTGTGGGCTAAATAGAAAATAATGGTTTGAGTGGCTCTCTCCTTCTCTCTCTCGCGTGTGATTTTTTTGGCATTTTATTTCGGTGTTGAATCCAATTTGCGAGAACTGAAATAGGACAAGAGATTATCATCGAGGGATGGTCGAGGAGATAAAGGATGTGAATTGGAAGATTATGAAATGCCAATAAAGGCTCCGAAAAGCCCGAGACTTGCGAAAAGGTTCGAGTCCAATTTGTCGCATAACTCGAGGATCAAACTGCCTCTCTACTGCGTCTTTTTCTTTTGCTAGACACAGCCTCAAGGCGATCTCCAACTGGTCTTTGTCGAAACGGCCGAAGTCAATCGGTTCCCCCTTCCCACCACGACATCCTCCTATCTTGCATTTCATTCCTCCTCTCGTTCCACAAATTCAACCGTTAACTTCTCATCTCACTCTCGCAATCGATCTATCAACCAGATTCCAATCCAACCTCTCATCACTATATAGTCACCTAACCATCCGCACCTACTCTTTTTTTTTCACTTTTTTACCCTTGCCACTCCATTCGTTGCTTTTTAGTCCCACACCGACTCTCGGAATCGCGTTAACTCCGTTTCGTTGAGTCCAGTCAAAATCCTCCCCTCCTCACCCACTCAATGTAGAAGTTCCGGCCAATCCCACAACTTGTAGGAATTAAAACCCGACAAAGGGTCAACGGCGCGACAGGCGTGGAAAATTGGTAGCAGAAATGGGAAAAATGTTGGTCAAAAGGAATGGGATAGTAGAAAAAAAAGTGTTTTTCAAAATCACTACGAAAGTCAGGAACTTTTTTCCTTTTAACCTCGCGTAATAAATTCTCGTAACTTCATCGATTCATTTCACCAATTTATATTCAAATTGGGTGAGAATGGATTGAAATAGTTTCTCCAATTTTAAAACAGGTTTCCTACTCAAATATTTTTAATATTTTCCGACATCGAAGCACATTCATCTCCATCATTACCTCCTCGAGATTAATGTGCTTCAATGTAAACAAAAAATGTCCTAACTTGCGTCAGGAAATTTGTTGAAAAAATTTCAAAGTTTAAAAGAGAGTTTCTATCACCTTAACTTACTTTTCATTGTTTTTTTTGCAATAATCAATTTCGGAAGCAAACGTTCACATCCATACACCTTGATGTACTATATCAAAGTCTTATAAAACTCAATATCACCACTTAAATTTGCTATCTCATTATAGCAATAAGCACTACGTGAGAAGGTTAATGAGAATATATCACTACGAGTTCTAACGTCGAATTTTCCGCAAACTTCGCAAGACCGATACAGAATATCGAATGAGAGCGCTTTTACTTGTATTACATTAATGAGATTTCTGATCCCACATTATCACCTACTCTTTGCACACTTCAACGAGAAAGAACAAAAATGAGAAAATAAATGAGTTCCAATGTCACTGAGTATAGAGTCGGTGAAATTCGCGTGAAACTGAGGTATGAAATTTCAGGGGATGAAAGAAAATGAAAGGGAAGCTGTAAAAAAATTGTGAGAAAAAAGTCAAGTCAATTCCTGTTGCCCAGAGGATAAAGGAATTTACGGGGAGGTCGTTGACTTGACATCGATCCCTCCATCCTCCCTCTCCCCCTACCCGCCCCTGGGGGAAAAAAAGAGAGTGAAGAAAAAAAAGGAGACAGAAGGGGAGGAAGAATCGAGAGTACGAATAGAAGAAATGACTTTAAAATCGTCCGACACGCAGGGGCAATCTGCAAAAGTGTTCCCCCCCCCCCCCCCCCCCCCCCCCCCCCCCCAGCCGCCGGAAGAGTCAAACTTTGCACAGAGGGACGCAGTGGCGAAAGTTGGACGTTTACGAAAAACCGCGACTCCTTGTGTAAAGTATATATAGTAAACGCGCATATCCCTCACAGTTTTATCAGAAATGTGAGTCCCTCGAATGCGACTTTTACAGCTCGAAAAGACGGGAATCTCATTAATTTGCCTGTCTTTATCCATGCTCAATGTCAAAAAAAACTTTCATTCGAGTCCACTGGATGTCCATACTATGATATCCCTCTCATCCAATTTCTCATTTCATATTGAATGAATCTTAAGTAGTATATACACAAACTGGAAACTGAATATCCCGGATTCCGGCGCCCTTCTCGATGTCTCAAAGTTGGAAAATAAATGGAGGAAAAAAAAATAAGGAGAAATGCGATATTTTCCCTTGAACAAGTTTCCAGACATTCCTTTGACATTTTCAATCTTGATTGGAATACTTTCACAAGATTTTTCATCACGTAACGATTCCAGATAAATGCGTGGAGAGGATAAGACGGTGAAATTACGTAATGAATCATTTTCTCTAATTAAATTTCAATATCACATCTGCCACCCCGAGATCTGATGCAGTCAGAACACTTAGATACCCGTGTTTCCCATTTTTGGAGTGCATTTTATGCTTACAAAAACGTACAAATTGCATAATTTACGTCAAGATTTTTCTGTGCGATAAATGAATAAAAACTGCGAGCGGAGGTATCATTGATTTTATTATCAAGTATCTGTGCACTGCCTGAAACAACCCCTTTTATTATTGGTCCGTCCCTTTTCGAATTCAGGGTACATTGAGCACGATCTCGGATTGAGTCGAGCGAAAACGTGGTTGGCTGTTACACGGAACAAGCTCACTGGCGAGAGTATTTCACATTGATTCTACGTCGACACGCAGCTTCTCCAGAAAACTGTGTAACCCAAAGACGAGAGGAGGGAAGTACTTGAGGGGGAGGGAGAGGGGGAGGGAGAGAAGAGAGAAGTATTAACCGACATCTTAAAAGCTTCGTTGTGCTCCGTCGATCACACACGCGGAAACGTTCTCAAGGAATTTATTACCCACTTGAGTCGAACGAAGAAGAGGAAAAAAAAATAAGACACACGCCGTAAAATGGTCGAGTAGGATTTTACAACGGGACTTTAACAGATGATGAGGTCCAAGGAGTAATCGAGAAATCATTGATGGTGATTCCTCGGGCGTCGGAAGGTATTCACAAGGCTATTGAATGGCAGTTGCGTATGACCCATAACGTCAGACTACATGCTGATCCTCAGTTGTTGACCGAGTGAGAAGGGGGAGGAGGCTATCTGGAAGGTTGAATCGATAGTCAGAGTCCTCTCCTCATCCAATGGAATCTTAATGGAACTCAACAGGAATTACATGGGGGGGAAGATCGTCGCCTTGAACTCGCACTGGCAAACAGACGTAATTGCATGCGCGCCACAACATCTTGAAGGATAAAATGACCAAGTAGATGTTTAGCGAGAAAGGCGAGGTTTAAGTGGGATTATTGCAGAGGCTCCTGGTGTGGTAATGTACCAACACTTTCATGCGCTATTCTTTAATCAATGGGAAAACATGAAATGGAAAATTGTTATCAGATTGCCGCAAATACCAGATGGGCGTGCTATCTCTGGCTACTCGGTGGAAGAAAAAAGTTTTCATTTTTCAAGAACAATCTAGTGTTCAACGATCTAAAAGAAATCACGTAGTCTGTCGCTGGTTTTAGTGACGGAATCCTATAAAAACCGTGAAAAAGGGACGTTAAACTGCTATTCAGGGTAAACACTTGAAGAATTTCTTAAAAAAAAAAAATTCATGAAAAATTTTCTGGCATGGTTCTATAATGCAGTTCGACAATGGAATGTCAACTCACATACTTTACATTCAATCGATAATTGCGCTGGAGCATTTTAACGGCAGGATGAACGAAAAATTCCATGTATGTTAGATGATAAAGAGAAAAAAATCTATGGCCCAGATTCAAGAATGTCGCTTCAGCATGTTTTTTTCCATATTATCCCTCTTTGAAATTCTGTTGCACTTGTTATTTTGTGCGATCTCTCTGATTTTGCAGTATTTCATCGTTTTATGAATCATGAAAATTGATAAACTCGAGCTTTTCCGATCGAATGAAATTTTTCTAGGTTCTCTCTCCCAGTCAGTACTTAAAGCTACCATTTCTGATCTTCGTAGGTATATAGTCTACTCTCATCTGGAGAATAAGAGAGTGAATATGAACATGAAACACGTATGGGCCATTGGAAATTCATTGGGTGGATTTTTCCCCAACGGAAATTATATTTTTCCAGGGGCGACTAGGCGCAATGGAGTGGCGCTAGTTTGAAGGGAGATGGGGGCTTTAGGGGAGGGGGAGGGTGGAATTGCAACCCTCGAGCTGCAATGGAATACTTTCATGCACTAGAAAAGGCCTTTTTCCATCCCGAGATTACATTTTATTCGAAGGTCGAGTCGAAAAACCAGAGGTGGAAGGAGGCGAGAGGTGGAGGGAGAAAAAAAAGAATCACGAATCAGGTTTCATTGAGTTTTCGCTCTTTCGTTTTACTCCCATCTCCCTCTTGAATTCAAGTGGATGTAATTGAAAAGAAATTGCATCCACGCAGAGTCGAGTGTTTCTTTAATTGAAACCGTCTAGTTTCCAAACGTATATTTATTCTATTTCATCCTCTTCAAGATGAAAAAAGGTTTCCCTTTATCCTTTCGTCTTCATTTATTTTAAACTTATTTTGTTTTGGGGTACATATACAATTGAGAGACAGAGGAGTCATTCTAACCGTGTGAATAAATTAGGCTCATTCACTTTTACGTTTCTCGTAGTGTGCCGATACGAAACAGACGAAAATTTTGGCTCTCGTGTCCCGTATCCCAATGTGAAATCGAATTGTTCTCCGGTTATGGCTCGAGGATCTAGAGCTCTCTGGACTCTTATCCCGTATTGCAGATGTACTTACATTTTTTTGTTCTATAATTTCCGGTTTGAAAATCAACTCCTACTTTACCTTTCCTACTCCTACTTCCACGAGACATCTCACCTGTGGACACACCTCTCGATTAGGCGTTGACTGAAAAATCAATCTCTCATGTCGTCTCATCTCTTATTTCTCTCCCGAATCGCAGCAACACTACACGTTTCATCGTGAATATTCAAATGTGCTGAGGCTACAATCTCCATCCCCTTTCAACGCTTATTTAACGAAGCACAATCTTGGGGGGGACATGATGATGTGCATTTTACCTTGAGGTTTTTTTTTGAGTAAAACTTGTACAGGAGGTTATTTGTAAGCGAATGTTACAGAAAAGCTATGTATGCCAAAAGCCTTCCCCCCTCGTCTAACTCCCACCGGGTATTCACCTTGAAGAACTGAAAAGAGCCGTATGTTTTCTCGAATTAGGCCGTGAATGAGAAGCTCGGTGGCTCACAGCAGTGGCTATGATTAAGATGGCAAGGCGAATGGTGAATGGAGAGACTTGTTGCAATTCACCTTGACACATGAAACGAATTTTACGGCTTATTCAAATGCCACCACGTGACCAAATGAGAAAGAAAGAAGTGGGGTCGCTAGAGGGTGAAAAAAAAAGAAAAACTAGTATAAAACTCGGTAAATTTTTTTACTCTCCCTCTTTCTTTTCTGACGTTTGTACCTCTGGCTTCATTAAAATAAGTGTCTTCTCTTTATAAAGGCATGTGAAAAGCATCTCTGCCGATTCACGTAAGTAAGCACTTTATTTTTCATTTTAATTCTCATATTTTTTTATTCTCTCACTCGTTGTAACTTGTCGTCATGGAAGTGCATGGAAAAAGACGCCTCAACTTCACAATTATTTGCCTCGGTGTCCACTAGCAGTGAGGCGAGTATTTGACCTAAATCGTAGAATTATGGCGAAACAATTGAAATAATATTTAATAGGGAACGTGAAACAAGTTCGTCTGATTCTAATGGGGGGAAAAATAATGGAAAATTCATAAGAAAAATGAGGAAAAAAAGTTATAAAAGCCATGAGAGAGACTTCAGAATGGAATAACAATTCAATGGATCACATATTACAATGGATCGATTGAAGTATACACTTGAGGTTCACGTGTGGCGCCGTAGGGCTAACATTATATAGAAGGCGACGCTGGTTGGGTAGTGGAAAAGGGCCGACTACGACGGTCGATAAGACGGGAAAGAGGGAACTGGCGCCCGCGGCAGATTTACGTCGGCCTCGATAAACCTTGGAGATTAAGAAGAAGAGGAAAAAGAAGCCGAGAAGGTGGACTGGTGGGTGAGTAAGAGAGGATAGAAGACGCGTGGTACTCTTAATCCAGTAGGTTGGAGCTTTATTTCGGCTGCAGAATGACTATATCTGTATATACTCCATGGTTTGGAAGAATGGAAGAGGAGCGGATGGAGAAAGGGAAGATGAAGCCAGACGAGAAAAGGAAGATAGCCGCACGTACGCGTTCAGAAACTTCGAGTGAGTCTTTATATCTTTCTTTTGGATTAAACGTTTTCCCTTTTTGCTCATCTCTAGGTGGGCACGGAGGATTAGAGGATCACCACTGCCGCAGTTTTACCCAACGTGTAATGAAAGTCCCCATGCGTGACTAATACCAGAGTAATCCGATTTAATTTTTTTCTTTTGTTTTTAAAATAATGTAAATGGAATCATATTAAATACACGAGCATTTTTTTTCACCAACCGTAACGAGAGATGAATGGGGATGCCGAATATTTATTCGACTAGTTCTGGTTTTTTTTCTTCACTTTTCACTGCTCAGGTTTTCGTGCACCATACGTTGAGTCTGTTAAGGCACTGCTACTCCACCCCCTGTTTGAGGCACCGAGTAACGTAGTATATACATCGTATAACGACGTCGTTACAGAGATATACAGACGTCTTGGCTCCGACGGTTCACCTTCCACCGCTGCGATTATGGCATACCGCCCTCAGGCACGTCGGCAGGAGGAGGCGAATGGGTGAGTAGGGTGGTAAAGAGGGGCCACGGTAAGGGTTGCGGCTTAATAACCCCCGGCCCCTTGCATACCTTGCGATCTCGAGGAGTCTCCAAACACTGGGTTAACTTTGCCCCCATTTGACGGGAGAGGGGGAGGGAAAGGGGGGGAGGGGGCAAAAAATCATCCATCTACCCCTCTCTGAGTAATCACAGAGGAAAAAAGTTTTACTTTTCAAAACTTACGTCCAATTAGGATTGGGATTCTCCTGAATTTTATGTTCTGACTGGTTAGAATACTTTTTTCCAGGAATAACGTACAGAAGAAGAAAATATACAATAAAATAAAAATTAATCAATTTCCATTGACTTTAGTTTTCATAACAAAATGATAAATACCAAAATTATAATGTAATTACAGCAATTTATCGTAGGGAACCAAATTGAATTTACAATTTTCTGTTAAAGTATTAAATTATATCGCCCCTTTTCCCAATAAGGAAACACGCTGCTAAATGTATATAAAAAATTCTTTAAAATTTCCTTCAAATATTCCTAATAAAACCCGGAAATTATCCGGTAACATTTTGAATTATTCCAGTAGTTCCTGAAAGTCAAAATGTTTATTTCTCTCTGATCCTGGTTCCTGAAAGTTCTGGCGATGCTTATACGGAATAAACTCAACACGATGTATCTAACAATTCATAATGAATACGTTCCTCGCAGCGCGGCATTGCATACAGTGTAGGGGGGAGGGGGGCGGCGGAGGGGGTGAAAGTGCCCGGGGGCCGTGAAATTGAAAGCTGTCAGGGGCTGGCTGGTGGTCCAGGAGAGTGGTTGGTCACCAATTTTACCTTCATGACACACGGTCTCACTCACCCAAACCCTGATACACGCACATCCTGAGTGACGCGTTCGTATCACTCCGACCCCCTTACACCTCCCCATCACCCACCGGTCGCCCTTTCTCCTCTTTACGTGCGAGCGCATTTGCAGAAACGCATAGTCTCGTTGTTCCCCCGGGAGTTGGCTGGTTAGAACCACTAAATGCAATTTCATCGGGTGCATATCCTCTCGCAGGAAGCAGAGAGAGACAGAGCTAAACGGGGATGGAGAGCTAACCGGCCAGTGAATGAGTGAAACTCACAGCCTTTCAGAGCTTTCGACAATGCCTTTAATCAACAATAATTCCAGCATGGGCGTTAGTTCCAACCGTAGTCAATGTCTATATTGCGTTTTACTACCCCGTCACTTTTACCCCCTCTCGACTGTGTCTCTCACTTTCTCTCTCTCTCTCTCTCTCTCTCTCGCTCATACACTTCGTCCACGTCCAGAGACTCGGCTGGCCGAGTCCGAGTTTCCGGCGTGCGATCGTTCACTGGAAAATTAACACTGTCCGGACTTTCGTCCCGATAGGGACCTCCATCGTCCATCCTTCGGGGCTCGTAACCACTCCTCTCGACGGAACTTCTATAACCATTCTCATTCGGATCGTTCTGCTTCGTAACCTCTTTATTCACCTGCATCATACACTCAGGAGTTACTGGCTTTGCCAATAAAAAAAAAACAAAACAAAAAAAATAATACGTTTTGCTGAGAGCATAACAATCTTCTTTTATAATTTTAACGATACAAAATGAGTTTTAAAAATTCAGGAGTGAAGTTGATTTGCCGAGCGGAGAGACCCAGTGTGCATCCCGTGGGCAACCAAACTTATCGGAAAATTCAATCGGCCACCGGTGGCAATCTCACCAGTGTTATAATGTATATATGACTTTGCCGTCTCTACGGCTGGTAAACAAACAGGGGCCAGCCGATGGGTATACGTCGCAGGTTATCCTGCGACGTGATACGCCGGGGACGATGGAGAAAGCCGTGAACAGGCTGAAGGCAACTAGAGTCCTGGTACACAGGGGAAATACCATGCTTCGTCAACAGTGATGCTGTAACTAATGGATATTCCAATGGAATCGAGTGGAGAAATGTCCGCTGGCGAGTTTCGTAAGTGAGCGCGCCAAACCCCCCCCCCCCCCCCCCCCCCCCCCCCCCCCCCAATTTCAAATGAAATTGTTGAACTAAGCGTTTACAAACAATAAGCGAGAATTTGTAATTCTGTTACGATGAAATGAGTGAAATTGTGGTTTAAAATGGGAAAATTGAATGGGCTTTTGGATTTATAATAACCAGTGGACGAAAGGGGGTTTACAATTTCGTCACGATGAAGTTGGCGATTTTACTGTTACCAGGAATTATATAAACTCCTTGAAAATGGACCAATACTTCAACCAACTCGCTTAAACAGTTTTGGGTGTAATGAGTTCACGCCGTTTCGCCCCTTTCAACTTCTACCAAGAAAAACACGTATTCCCTTTGCCCTTCGCTTCATCGGACGCTTTCTACGTTTGGTGGGCTGCAGCGTGTAATCAACAGAGAGGTATGAGGGGTGAGTTAAAGTCCCAGAACTCGTCGGTCTACGTACCGAGTCCGGGTAATACCCCCGGCTCGACAAACTTTTCCACAGTAAAGTTATAACTGGGGAAAATTACGTGCATACAGCCTTTTTCTTGTTTTAAATTTTTAGTTTTTTTTTTTTCATTCAGTTTACCATTCGCGGAAAAGAGAGTGAGGTTGAGAAAAAAAAATCATTTGAAGGATAGTGATAACGTGGAATATTTCACAAAGTATGTCAAACATATTTTCCACGAGTCGGATGGAGGGATGCACTATCGTTCGACTATCGGTTTCTAGCTCCCACGAGACGCAATGTGATATCCACACGGCGTCTCGATATTCGTGAATGTGCCGCTGGGATATCGTATGCACTGGGCGTTACAACCTATCGTGAATGTAGTGCAGTTTGAAGTGAGAGGTGAGGTGTGAGGAGTTGCAGGGGAGAGATGGATAATACGTGTATCGGATACAGTGGCGTATCGAATTTCGTTTCACTCACTTATTCTTACACCCGTGTACGCGATAATACAAAATGCTCGTATGAATAAAAATCGTGTTTTCAGCTTTTGTTGTTTTTCTTTTTCGTCCAAGAAGCTTCAGAACATTTGAAATGTGAGTTTGAGACTGAAAATTTTAGTGTTGGTAGATACCGGGAGTAAAGAGTTTATGGGGTGATTGGAGAAGATGACCTTCGGGATGAGGCAGCGGATATCGCCAGGGAAATGGTATTTTCAGATCAATCGGTAAATAGACGAGGAGATTATTGGGATTATTTGACTGAAGATGGTTTGCCCGGATGTTGCCATCAAAATTTCAAGAGAATTGCACCACTCGACTTCGTAAAGTATAACTTCTAAGGTTTTAAATTGATTATCCTGTGATAACTTTCTCTGGTGGTTGTTGTATAAAAAAAATAAAAGATTGTTCAACAGTGGATGAAAAAAATCTTGCTCCGCCATTCGAGCTTTTACATCGAAATTATGCGATCAAATTATTGATTAAAAAGAACAGCATTTCTTGGAATTCTAGTGAAATAGGCATTTCAGATAAGGAAAATTAACAGTAAAAATGATACAATTGCGATTAAACATTTAAAAGAAAACATTAATGTCCAGATTAATCATAACAATGTTCAAAGAAAAACGGTTTTTGGCAGAGCAATGAGAAAAAATAATTTCATCCAAATCTCACATATTTCCCTTCAGTTATCCTCGGACAATTAATTAATGCACGCGAGGAGATGAAGTAATTGTGTTACTTTAAAAAATGAATGAGAAAAATCTTTATTCCATGTGTTCTCGTGGTAAAGCCCACCAAGAAGGGAGTGAGAGGGGAATGAAGTACGACAGGTTGGCGCCAGTTCTTCCGCAAGCTGCAGGTGGTTAACGTTCGGCAGAAACGCAAACTTATCGATTCTTGTTGCTTGTACATTGGGGCTTGGAAAACGATTCTCAGAAGCCTTGAAACGGAAGGGGACCAGAGAGGGGTCAACACCATTCACATGTTCGTGCACAGGGAAAGTAAAAGTACGAGGGGGTTGTTGCATTGGCAATTTTTACCCCACCAATTCTCAATGTTTTTTGTACAAAAATATTGCTGAGAATAGTTGATAAGTCGGTCTAAATCAGTGAGAGAATATGAGGATGGTATGAAGAAAAAAAATGAAATGACACGAGATTTCAGAGACTGAGAAGAGAGTCGAGACGAGAGGGAGAAAAACTGAGAAAGAGAGGGCGCCTATGAAAATAACTTGGAATGGGAACGACGCGGATCCACGGCGCTCGAGTGGAAACCGACAGAAAGGAAACGCAAATAATTGCCTCGTAACGTCACTTAGGGGACACTTAAAAAGTTTTAAGTAGCTTTTTTCGAGGAGGGATGTGGAGAGAGGGGAAGAGAGTAAGATGAGAGGAGAGAGGGGGAAGTAGGAACCAGTAGAGGTGACTCTCGACAGGCGCAAGCTGCGGGCGCGGTATATCTAACTTATAAATGATACAGGGTCGACTCGTGAAGTCGGGTAAATTTTTTTTTTCCCACTCGTACTACGGTCTACCGAGTTCACTCAGGGCTCTCTGACAAGAATGAACAACGACCTATGACTCACGAGTTATGGGCGGGAACGGGGCAATTGACGTATCTCATAATTATTTTTAAAAATGTATGTATGCCTCGAGTCTGACCATTTCCGCGGATACTCTACTGCGAATGCCGGGACGGGAGAGAAAAAAACAGAACTATGTTAGAGATGGATACGTTTTTCAATGGTTACAGTCGTTTGAAAAAAAATATAAAAAGAGAAATATTCCACTTCATAAATATGGAAGACCTATAAACTTGCGAGTTTTATCGCTTCAATTCAGTGGATGTCCATGTCAAGTATAACAGAGTGCATACATATCGCAAGAGTTCATTTTGGATACGACATTGGTGATATTACTGGACCTACCTCAATACCAAAATGATAGAGCCCGTGTAATGCACTCGACTCAACAGCCCTCTCATTTCGGAGACCTCCGATGCACTCGCATCGATAGCCTTCCATAAACTCCCCAGAGACTTCCTATGTGTTACTTTGACCTGTGGTGACTACACATGTGCGTAGGGGAATCGTTAATGAAAGCCCTCCTCCTGCCCTCTATCTATCCCTGTATATATCCCTATGGATATAAACTTCCGTTTCCGCGTTTGCATTCGAAGCTGTCAGATATCCGTTCCGCTTCTATATCTACCCTCTAATTTCCGCCTGAGACTATTTCCCTCCAGGCAGACTCGCACTCAACCCACCTCTCGATTCCCCTTCATCCTGGAATGCCCCAGTAGTGTCCTGAAACGAAACACCCCTTTCGCAGTCAACGATTGATCGAAATCACTCGTGCGAAAGATCCCGAGGGAAAACAAATCGACCCGGCGCGTTATTTATTGTCTTGTCCTGTATCTCGTAAATGTGTTGAGGGGCGTCTCTTCCGTCTATCGTCAAAGGCATCACCAGCAACGAGATCTTGAAAATTTTTAATATCACTGAAAATATTCTTGGGAGAAACTTTGTGCTGCGAGGAATCGAAAAGTTCACGAGCAGCGGCTTAAGTCAGAATGCGTTTGGCGAAAGACTTGCAACAGGGTAGACCACGCGTATAGAGTATTATTAACCAAAGCGGTTGCACTAGCAACTTCTTGATGGGATTCCCAGGCGTCCTCTGATGGGTATGAACTCCTTATATACAAAGTAAGGATGAGGTGGTGGTGAGGGAATGGAGAGTCGCGGGGAGAGGGGGCGGAGGAGGGGGGGGGGGGGAGAATGGCAAAAGCATGAGGCAGTAAGGAG
Source organism: Psyttalia lounsburyi (assembly GCA_030522865.1). Taxonomy (NCBI): domain Eukaryota; kingdom Metazoa; phylum Arthropoda; class Insecta; order Hymenoptera; family Braconidae; genus Psyttalia; species Psyttalia lounsburyi. The sequence continues at coordinate 4,797 of JAPYZN010001362.1, read as the reverse complement.
CGAGTGAAATGCCTCGCTTGTGCACACAGAGGGGGAGTGAGATTTTACTGCCTATATAAGCCAAGCATGGTAAGGGCCCCCCACTCTCGAATCGTCGTACAAGACGTTCTTCGAAGACTTGATGACGTCATATCCGGTTGCTCTGACGCGTTACGGGAGTTAGGATCGTGCGGCGTGTTGCCTCGGAGGTACTTTATACTCCTCTTCAGCAATACCTCTTCCTCCTTCACTTCACTTTATTCTCCTTTACAATATTGTCGCGGACCAGTGAGGGACAGGGGATGAGGAGAGAGACCGCCTCATTTTCAGATTCATAACGGAATTTCAGTTAAGGTTCTATTCGAGTTAAATGAGATTAGTGGATTGCAGAGCAGATGAGTCTCTATCATTATGTGACATGAGAAGGAAATTATATTGGAAATTAACGGATTTTGTAACGACTGAATGTTTTTTCTTCGTGTCGTTCGATAATTTTTTTTTAATTGCAAAGGGCCGATGCGCAGTGCTAAAATTTTTGAATTAAATTGAATTATATTTCGAAGTTGAATTAAATGGCTATTGGCTTCCTGAAAATTGTAGATTTTTTGGTGGTTAAGTTCCACCAAGTTTAGTTCAAGTTTCTAGTTTTCAGGTACACTATTGGAAAACAAAAATTAATGGATGATGGCATTCATGGCACTTTAGGGAGGGATGGCGGGACGAATTGTTACGTTTAATTTTTTTATTGAAAATAAATAAAATTTCAGAATTTTGGGGAATGTTCGGACAATAATTTCTCGACGTGTTCCGAATATGTAGTGCCGAATTACACAGAATTTTCAGTGACGTGGGAATTTTCTCGATTTTTTCCGCGCAAATTACAATCCGTTGCATTATTTTAGAAATTCAATAATATTCACCAGAATTTCAAATTTAGTTTTACTGCGAAATTCTGAATTTTTAATGACAAAATTCCTGGAACTTTCAGTGCAATCTGAATGTGATGAAAATTTCCGAAAAGTATTCTAAAAGTTTGGGAAAAAACATTGCAACCGCGTACGGCAAAGAAGAATTTAAAGAGTTCCCGGAATTGCTGAGAGTGGGGTTGAGATAGGGGCAGGTTCAAGGTGGGGTTTTTGTAAGCTCGAGAGTCTTTCGGATGATTTAACCCCCAAGAAAATCCAGGAGGTTCGTCACGCTCGAATAATTAAACCCCGAGACTAATCCTCGGGAGTCACGCTTGCTGCTGTTACTGCTTAAGGGCGCCCACTGCCGGGAAGGGGATTCCGAGTGATACCGGCGTTTCTCCACTGACCCAGAAGCTCATTTGTTATCGGCGCACAATGCTCTCCCCCTTGATCCCTCTCGAAAATTTCTCTCATCCTCGCTCGATTTTCAACTCGCGCTTCATCGCAGTCCCGTTCTCTGCCGATCCTCAACCTTCGCTCGTTCCAGCACCAGCGGAGAGGGAGTATACGCGTACAACAGAGTATTTAAATTCCTATCTACTACCTCCGGTGAATTAGAAATGGATATCGATTCCCAGTATCTCCTATTCACCCCCGGGCGTATCTTTCGCGCTCATCATATGCCTTCAATTGGCGCATTCATAAATTGGATGGCACCCAAACGACAATCGTGTCTAAAAATGATTTTTTCCTTTTTATTTCATATAGACATTTTTTTGCGCCGTTCGCACGAGTAATTGCATTCCATAGAATGAATAATTCATCCTCAGAGGATTTCTATGTTATTCCAAAAAAAGAATAAGCGCGGGATGGAAGTAGAAATTTATACGTCCCAAATTTTTACCTCCTTCCGCTCGACAACATAGAACAGAAAAAAAGGGATATCGATAACCACGATCGGAAGATAATTCACCGCGGAACTGACATAAAAATTTCAACGTATTGTAGACGAAATGAGGCGGAAGGTGTGTATGGAGGGGTGAGAGTAAAGCAGACAGGTGTAGCCAACGAGGCGCCGGAAGTTGAATTTACTGCGTGCACGCGAAGCCAGCTGATCGAAATTGCCAGGGGACTAACCATTTTACGGTATACCTAGAACGATAATCCACCGTCTCCAAGCTTTTTGCGTTCCCTCTATGCCTCATTTGAATTTACAATCTCCAAATCCGTCCCTTGTAAAATCACCCCTCAAATTTGCTGTGAATTTTTTTTCCCCCCCATTTAACACTCTGACCGATAGTGAAATTTTTGTATTTTAATAATCCAGTGAACATGAGTAAAAAGTGTTTGACCTCGCTAAATGGGGTGAGGGGCGGGGGAGCTTGAAGATGAGGGGTAGAAAGGCAGTAGTAATGTTAGCCAGTACTGGCAATTTATGATGCAACTTGCAAAGTGAGAAAAATTACGCTAGGTTGGCTACGGCGTCGAGACAACAGTGGTTTATGTTCTTCTCGCGAGCGCGTGTGCGGTCGTGGCCAAGGGGGTTGACGATGTTTACGAGTTTTTGCTCTACGCCACCACATTCAACCTCTCTCTCCTCTTTTTTTTTCTCAGCAAAAGAGTACGAGTCGAGCTGCAGTCAGACCTACATGGATTGCACAGGTGCGGCAGGTATACAGCAATAGGTGTATGCACGGGGAGCCACAACGTTAACTTCATTCCCACCCACTTCTCTTTCCCTCACTGTTTTCATTTTTATTTCAACCAGTCAACGCCCTTTCCGGGGATATGTATTTCGCAAATTTCTAGTCCTTTTCTTTTTCCAACATTTCGGAGTTTCCAGGCCTCCGGTGAATGCCGAGAAATTGGTGGAGTGCGGTTTTGCGATTTGGCAAATGTATTCGATGGTTTGTTTTTCCTCGAGGATAGCGCGAATTTCATGGACCATATTTTGGAGATTCAGGGCCCCTCGTATCTTCAAATTTTCCGGCCAGTATAACAATGAGCGGCGGAGATGAAATGCAAATAAAAAAGCGACCAGTGCGAGAGATTTTTGGATATTGAATAGCGCAATTCATTTTTAAGTTTGCAGTGAAATTGAAAACAATTTGGAGGATGACATTCATATTCACCCGTGCAGTATCAAATAATTCCGCAAATTCCATGTAAACGTCAAATGAAATTTACTTGCTAATGCCTGGATGCCCCAGTTCAACAAAAACGCCCGTTGCGGCATACATATATATATATTGGTTTCAAATAAACAAATACCCCAAATTCCCAAACAAAAACTAGGTTTAAATTGATGCCAGAAGAATATTTGATTGACGGATTGGCATTTTTGTTTTCAAGATTCTTCTCGGAAATTCATTGACTACTGGAAAATTAATAAAATTTGCTTGTGTCATTTTGCAAATGGACTAGACATTTTTTTTCTTGAGGCTTGGCGGAACAACCGTGAGAATTTAATGAGCTGTCATTTGGTGATTCAGAGCTCTCGGTGGCTCTGCCAAATTTTCCACGGAGCAAAAGATGGAGAGGCACTGATGGAGAGAAAATGGCGAGGGATATCAAAGAGTCGTTAACATCGATTAGTCAAACCTGTTTGTTGATGAACGAGGTTTTTTCCGACTGATAAACTCTTTCTCGAGGAAAATAAAAAAAAATGTGGAAAAAAGTTATACCAGCTGTTTTCCGTCTGAAATTGAGCGACCAATAGTTTTTAAACCCGAGAATGTAAATCTCTTTCTCACAGTTGAATCTGATGGTTCCCAATAAATGTCAAACATATTTACTAATCTCATGTAAATGGCATTTTCGTACTAAAAGGGTCAGTTTCCGGTTCGCCTCTTGAGCATTGAATTCCATCAGTTGTGCAACGAATACTCTCTCACAATTATGCGCGTATTAATATCTCCGCTTGGACTTTCGGCTTGGACAATGGCCGAAGGGAGTAGGTCTGTAGCTCCTCTAGTCTCACCATTTTCACCTCTCCTTTTCCCTCTTTTGCCGTTATTCGGTTGCATCGTCGGGGGTTGGTCCATTTAGTTAAAAGCACGCGAGCCACCACGCGAATTCGTACTTAATCGCATTAGAACCCCTCTTCCTGTGTCCCTCATAACCGTTTTGAAAAGGTAATGGAAGTGGGCTGAGGTTGCTGAGGAGGTGGATATAGGGAGGGTGAGTCGAGATAGAAGAGGAATAGTGAGTTGAAGAGAATTAGCGCGGTTTTCCTGTCGCTAAGTACAACCTTATTGGGCCCGTCTACTTGTCAACTTGTTCTACCGCAATCGGATAAACCCTCATACACGAAATATGTTATGTGTCATCGCCATGGTATCTCGAAGGGTGAATTGCTCTTTCATCCGTCTTATTCAATCCTACCTTTGCAGTAATTACAGTCTGTTGTTAAATACCGGATGCCGGTATGCTCAATTAAATCAGAGAATGTAATCTAATAATAATAATGTAATTTAATAATGCACTTATTAAAATATTGTGAGCTGAATTTATTCTTCTCATTGAAAAATTCGGAATTGTCATATTTTTGGCCTGATAATTTCCGTTTTTAAGACCAAATCACGATTCACGATTTTGTTAAAAATATATTTAGAAGATATTGATCAATAAATCCACATTTGAATGGAAAACTTAAACATTTTTTGGTTTTATTGGAAATTCATATCCAAGACATGATCAACTTTACGATCTACCAAAATTAATTCAGAGCATACTTCGCACAGAATGAGGTAACAAGGTGAAAACATGAAAAAAAAATTGGTCGAGGTTGTTGGTCGCTCGCTACGCTCACTCCCATTATTGTTGCGTTGAACTACTATCTTCCCGACTAATTCTCAACACGATTCGTAACGCAATTTTTCTCTTTTATTCGGCCCTTGATGAGCCTCGT
>JAPYZN010001361.1:0-26058 GCA_030522865.1 Psyttalia lounsburyi | reverse complement strand
ACGATAACTTGTTGGTTGCGGGAACCTTTTCTTCTCCAAATAATTGAAATAACAATAAGTAATAGTAGTTTACGGTACATGTCCAGACTGTTTTTTTTTGGTTCATAGGAGGTTTACAGCACGAACGCGAGTAGTGTACTCTGGCAATGCACGAAATACTTCTTTCTATCCTATCCTACTATAAAAAGTACATACACTTTAGATCTCGAATCGAATCGAAAATATCGAAATTCTGTCACACTTATTCCTTATTGGTTAACTGGCATCTAGGGTGGTTAATTTGAAATTTTCAAATTTTCATGGTCACTATTACAGCGCGCGTGTCGGCTCGTGTATGGAATAAATCGTCTTCTTATATATTAAATAATATAGTATATAATGTGGTAAATCGTATTTTGCGCACGCAAAGTCTGCGTAAAATGTACGTTCAAAATCGATAAAAAAAAACTAAATTTTAATTAGCGTAACGTATTTGATGTACTCAATTCTTTGGTTTCAACTTTTGAAACAAAGTATTTCGAAAAGTCACGATTTAACCTAGTATTTTTTATGAAAATCCATAATTTCAAGTTTTCCAGTATGATTAAAGATTCAAATATAAAAGTTATTTTATCAATCAATAATTGTTTTTATCTCCATCAAAAAATGATAAATTTGTTTTATACGTAAATTCAAGTATTCATTTGAGAGAATGTAAAAAAATACTAACATAATGCAAAATGTGATTTGAATGATGTTCATAAAGTATAATTTTTTTTTAATCTTTAGACTGAAAATATCTAAATCAATAGTGCAGCACGCACGCTGCTGTTGTCGGCGGTTGACCTACATTAATTATAACATAATTTCGTGTCTCGAAGAGTAACGCTCTCGTCGTTAATGAAATCCCCCCTTTCACTAGAACCAGTAAATAATATACAGCGAAAAAAGAAAAAAAATCTCAGTGCACTTGTACTCACGTCACAATCACGGAGTGAATCCATAGCCAGTAAATCATTTCCATGCCTCAGTTGAAAACGCACCATCTGTTCAGCAGCTCTCAGCTCGGCTTCACCTTCAACAATTGGTCTGACACCATTATTCTCCTCTGTCGATCCTTTGTCACCCTTCCCCGCCATTTGTTCCGATAGGTCAGTGCCTGCTTTGACTAATTGCTGAAGAAGCAGAGCGTACTTTCCCATACGCTGCACCGGTTTCAACAAATAACTAGCAAGATCCATCTTGTCCCCGAGTTCAAGTTGTTTTGTCTTGAAAAAACTGGTGCCATACTCAGCCATAAGTGAATCTGAATTTGGTTTATTCTTATTATAAAGTGCATAGAGATAAAATTTATTCTCATGACGCAGAAAGCACTGTCCAACCATCATTGGACTGTGTTCACACTGTTCAAGTTCACGGAGAAAATGCTGACTGTGAAATTCATATATTTTCTCAACGTTGCCGAATATAACATTCCTCTGGCCTCTCATCGCCTGCGGTATATCATCCCTAACCAGTTCTGGAATATAGTTCTGAGAAAGTGTAAAAATTTATTATTTCTCGCATTACACCGATACAACAGTCCAGTTATTCCGCAATTCTGATAAAAAAAAAATATTCCTACCTCTATGATGTACTCCAGGGATTTGACGTAATCTCTCTCAGTCTGTATCATTTCCCTCATTATCAGTAAAATTGTTCTGGAAAATGCAAGATAAAACATCGTAAAACATCGGTATTTTTTTCCATACTGCAAATAATAAATGCCTGAATGTAGAAAAAAAGAACAAAAGAATATTACTTCTTCGCTTTCATGCCCGCAGGGGCAATGCTAGGTGATCTCTGGAGGTGTGAATTCACAGGTGGCTTTCCCAAACGTCTATTACCAGCTGGACTCCTGGGGGGGCTGCGAGGAGGTGTTTCCAGGAGTTGTTGATCATGCCCACTCTCACCAAGCTCAGCAATATTATCCAACATTGGACGTGAACCACCACTGGCACCTGCAGGACTCTCAATAGGACAAGACCCCGCATTACTGTCACTATCATCCCACGAGTTGGACTCAGCAGCTGATTCCGAAGTGGCGAAAGACCTTCTACGACCACCGGGACTGTCTGGCGTTGAGTGTGACCTCATTAATTCTGCAATTTCCTGGCATTTGATTATGACATTTCGACACTGCTCGATGAGTGTTTCATTGCCCAGCTTTTCTGCCAGGCTCATCATCTCGGCGAAGTGTTCGGCGGGTAGTGGGGCTGGTGGTTGTGCGTAAAATTTTTGACTCGCTCGTTCCACGGAATTTCTCGCCTCGTGCACCCACTCCTGGGCACGATCCTGGAGGAGGCAGCATCGCGATGTGTCCTCCAAATTTTCACGACGCTCATCGAGCCTCGAGCCAAAGTCCCTCAGATGATCGCGCAACGATCTCGCTAATTCATCAAGACCACTCGTGCCAGCTGCCTCGGCCAGATCACTACCCTTGTCCAGATGTCTCTGTAACACCAATGACAATGGAAATTGAAGTGCCGCAGAAGCGTGAAATAAAGTGGCAGAGAGGGTCGATGACAATTGCTAATTACATGCTTCAGTGGTACTTCAAGTATCACGCGCAATATTCACAGGGTATTCACTTGAGAAGTTCAATGAATTTCCCCGACATTTTTCTGATTTTCAGGTCAAATTCACTGAATTCTTGGACCACAGAAAATGGTTTTGTAGGATAACATTAAATTTGTATAATCAATGGACACCAATTAACACTCCAAGTTAAAAAGTTACTATTTTACATAATTTAAGGCATCAACTGAGGACTCTATTTCATTTTCTGTAGTTTGAGGACATTTTGGGAAAGGAAAATCTACACTGAATGACATTTCAAAAACGTATAACCCTTAACCCGTAAGTAGTCGCGCTTAGACCATATTAAAACTTCAAAGGTATAGAAAACATACCTTAAATTATAAATATTGTAAGGAATGTTTTATGTGCCTCAAGTTACTATCCCGCTCCTGCCTGATCTGAGAAATTCTCCGCGAGAATGTGCCAGCAGATAAATAAAAAATGTTTTACTTGAGATTCCTCTAAAAGTACAATACTGATTTTAAAATATTTCATGGAAAAATCGTCAAAACACTGGATTTCCAGTCTCCTCCCAAGAAAAAAAATATTAGCAGTCCACTAAATAAGTTGTCAATCGAATTCTAAGACAATGTCATTCATGAACAGAAGAGTTCCCGAGAATTTGGTGTTAGTGGGAAGAACAAATGGCCAATTAATTTATTAAAATTTCACGAAGTTGGGGTAATTGCCTGACAGTACAAGAATGATTAAATATGCTGACAATTCCCGATCTTCTAGATCTCCAAGGCAGCTGAACCCTCTGATTCAATATGGATTACTTTCCATTCCCCGTCGCTCTTACTTTCATCCCAAGTTCCTGCGAGTTCGAGGGAATGCGTTTATATTCGCGTGTGGCATATACTTGCGGTCAGGGGAGTGATGGGAGGGGAAGGAGGACCGAGCGCGCGGGCAACCTAAAGGGAGGTGAGCCCAGGTTGCTGACCAGAACGGAATGCGAGTTGTTCAAGAAAGTCCGCGGGGATAATGCTTGGGTATGCCATGTGTTAACGCTTGACTCACTGCTTAAGAAAGGGGTACCAAATCAATTTTCACCATTATTACTTCAATTTTGTTGTTAATTTTATTTCCAAGTATTTTGCAGACGGAAGATGGATGAAACGAGGTGAAGTGAGCATGAAGTTTGGTTGAGCGTGACACGATAATAGAGGGGATTTGTGAGTTTCGCAAATGGAAGACACATGGGGGACCAAATTGTCGTCGCATTTGCACCATTCACTTGTACTCCCTCTCTCTCTTCCATGTACATCTGTCGTGTTTGTTTTCCCTCTCATTTTCAACTGCGAGATGGTTGTTTTTTTAATGACTTTGCATAGATGTTGGAAGCTAGATGCATTGCACATTCTCTCGACGTATGCGCTCGCAATAACGCACGGGGGCGTGAACCCGACGGCGGCGCCAACCACGCCGTTACCTTGAAATAGCTAACGTGTCACGCGTGCTGGGTAGTCTGAAAATATGTATGCGCGCGCGAAACGCCTTTTATAAATCTCATGACCACATCGTGACGTGCGATTCTCGCTTGTATACATGTGAGAAGACACAATGGAGGATAGAGAAAGATGCTGTTACACTGAGAGAAAAATGTGGAGAATTGATGGATTGCTTTAATTACACACTCAGCGATTTCCAATAGTGTCAACTGAATCCGTGGGAATAACGGAATACATAGTTAGTTTCATTGAGTGGACAGTTTGACTGCTGGAAAAAATAGCCAATCAAAAGATGATACACAAAAGAATATACCACTCCACGGAAAAAATTTTTTTTAAGAAAAATTACCGTTCCGTTTGGTAATCGTGTAATATTTTTGACGTGAAGAAAAATTGCCCAATCGCATTTTGTTAAAATTCACTATTTTTAACAAAAATTATGCACACATTTCTATTGTGCATTCGATTACGTTTGTTGAATAGTGAACAAATTTTACTGAAGCGGTGCGGCAATTTTCCCCCAAGCGGTCAAAATACCACTCAATTATATAACGGAACGGTAATTTCTACTGAATTTTTCTCTCCGTGTATAATAACCCAAAAGATGTTGAAACCCACCAAATGTGAAAATTTCCAAACACCCAATTTTGTCATCGGTTTTCCATCGACTAATTTTCTCCGGATCAACTTTTCTTTGGATTCCCTGAATATCTCATCAATTTAGATTGTTGAAATAATGCTTTATGCTCAAAGAAATATTCGGTCAAATTTAGCTCTCGCGGGAATTCCCTCTCGGAATGAGAAATTCAAAAGTAAACCCAAGAAAATCCTATCTTAGTACAAAAGAAAATGGTTTCAACAACGTCAATTCCGTAAAAACGGCGATATTTTTCTCTCACTCCAAGAATGAAATTCAAAAAAGAGCGAGAAATAATGCGAAAATTCCTGCGAACGGGGACCAGTTTAAAAATAGCAGACGAGACAAGTAGTAAACAATATTTTTACGCTGACTTTCCGGAATGATTTCACTGTTGAAAAACATAGAGGGCATCTACCGTTGGGCGGTGTGGAGAATCGAGAACCGGAACAGTAACCGCAAGTTTTCTTACGTAATGAAAACTCATATATGCAAAATATCTGTTGTGAGGAGTGCGAGAGAAAAGATGAGTGAGGTAAAATAACAGGTATTATCGAAAGGAAAATCCCAGGCAAATTCAAACGAAAATATAAAGGGAGTAAATCCGGAAGTGTTAAACGAGCGAAGAGCTCAAATGTGGTGCAACCCACTAACTATTCGGCGCGCACAAGTGCCCCGTTGAAAACAACGACTTGCGCATTGTCATGACGAGAATTAAAGAGGAGCCAGTTTTCTTGGTATCAGACATCAGCCGCGCCCTTGCGCCGTTGGAACGGTCTGGCCCATAAAAAAAAAACGGTTCACGTATTAAAAATCTCTCATAGAATCAGAACAAGAAAGACTGTTTAGAGAAATGTAATTCATTGAATCGGGGTCGAGTGCCTTTAAAGGTGCAGTTTTATGGTTTTACGTAATGTGTATGAGAGGATTGATTGAGCATGGGTATGCTCAATGTATTTCCCCTTGAAAATGAACTCACTGGTACCGATGTTGAGCGCAAATTGATTCTCCGTCTTTTGAGTAGTTTGGCCCGCTCACGATCGCGTCGAGTTGACTTTTCGGTTCTCCGCGGTGGTCGCGGGGGCGGCAGCAAGTCCGGGGTCAACGTGACAACAGTAGGTGCATCAACCTCATCCAACGATCTCAAACCAAGAAATACGCATGCCTGATCATTGTCCCTCTCAAGTATCCAATCATTTTCCCCTTTATCCATCTGTCTGTAGATATTTCTCACGATACCATCCCCCAGACAATTTTCCTCAGGTTCAACAACCTGATATCTTATCGGTATTATACCGTTGAAACTGTTGTCCAGTTGATCTGGAATATCATTCAAGTCCGACTCGTCAGTGGCCTTTATCATGAGGGAATGTTCGAAGGAATAGGGTGTGGAGAGAACTCTCCTGACTCCATCCGGCATGAATTTAATGAATTTTGAATTAAAATCCCGGCATGAACCCATAGAGGAAGACCTGCATTGTTTTCCTTTGCCGTCGTTCTTCCGCCGGGGTCGTGAGGGCCGCTCCACCTCCGACACCTCCACATACCGCACTCGAATGTCATCGATGACATCCTTGATCTGGTGGTGGACTTGTGACTCTTCTGGGACGTCTGGCCGGCGTCGGAATGCGAGCAAACGGCATCCGCCGTTCCTGTCTATCTCTTCTTTCGTTATCAACATTCGAAAGTTCTTGAGTGATACATGACCACTGCCACTGGATTATTATCAATAGTTGAACATGATTTTTGCTTTATCCATTGAGCCCGGAGTGTGCTGCTGTATGGTTTCTTGAGGCCACACAGGAAAGTGAAAGCAATTCTGCACTCCCTTTGGGAAAGTGATCGATCGTATGTGCTTCGGCCGGTCGTGCGTGCTTTGACTTGACTGTTGTTGTTTTTTTTTCCCTACGGGCGCGAAACTCTCCGTGCGACCTTATGAACCTCCCCTGTCAAACCAAATATCTCCACTGCGATCAGATGTCCTCGGATGCAATCTTGCGGATGGTCAGGAACACAAATGCACTTTCACATATTTTTTTTTCTTTCCTCAGATATTCAATTAAACATTTTTTCAACTTTTTCCGGCGGGGAGAAATTGATTCATCGTTAGCCCATGACAGCCAGCGTGTTGAACACTATTTTATTCAGACGTGAACGCGAAACGAATCGAACGATGCGTCACGACCGCCGTTGGCCTACTGCCGTACGCCGGGATTACCACGCTGGGTCGAGCCGTCTCCTAATGTCGGTCCTGGCTTCACTCTCCCCTTCTCGCCGCACCAATCCCACCATTCCGTTCGATTCCAAGGTACCTCCACTGCGGGCTTTTGCACTCCTTCAACAACTTCAAAGCCCTCCTCGTCTATTATCACTGTCTCCCTTTATCATTCTGCTCAGCTATGGTTATCTTTCACCTTTTCCACGCGACTCGACATTCCATTGGATACAATAATATTAATGCAATCCTTGTTGAATTACAACATTATAATGACAGACAATTTGAATTTTTTGCATTTTTTTTCGTTACATTATTTTGCTTTAGCATGACAAAATTTTACTCTCGGCTTATGTTAATTCGAAATTTACGGGGTTAGTAGACTGTACATAAAAATAACGTAAGCACGTAATTGTCCACTTAACACGTGGTTAACCACGGTTGAGAAATATCTCCAGTTATTAACAATTTTCTTTTCTCATTTTCATCATTTTTTTTTTAATGACCAAAGAATGCAAATATACACGATCAATTTCTCTAAACTGTTTATGAAGGGGGATCACTCTGTTTATGGCGAGTCGTTTAGCTTGTTTTTTCCACGGAGATAGCACGCGCCCTCGACTCCATGCACTCACACTGTCAGACACATTTTGCGGGTATGGAGGGACTCGGTATTAAAAAAAAAAGTTTCCTCACGATCGTGTGCGAGTTAAACGAGTCTCACTCGCTCAGTCTGGCGTTTTACTAAATAAAAAAGTAAACCTAAACTGCTGTGTCCTTTTACCCCACGAGGTTTGGAGAGATAGAATTGCCAGGCACCGCGAGTACATTGACATCTTGAAACTATGCACGAGAACTTCTGCCCAAATATTTCCTCAACGGTTTAGAGAAAATTTTATGCATGGGATTTTATGCATTTGAATAGACATTTTCCCGAGTTCAAGGAACTCCTTTATTCCTGTTTCGAGTCTCGTTTCGACGCGCAACTTTCAATTTAGGAGAGATGAAAAATATTAAAATATTTCTGAGGGATAAAATTCTTTTATGTAAGGAGTTGGTAGATTTTCTGGTTCTGGTGATTAATTCAGGTGTGGTTGAGCGTTACAAATCAAGGCTTCACGTCTTGTTGATTATTGAAATATCTTGATAATGAGAGGCTTCAGGTAAAAGTGTTAGGAGACAGTTGTCGCTGGCTACACGAGAATAGAAGATTAATCCGTCGCCATTTCTCATTCGAATCACGTGTTCTCAAGATCACTAGATGATTAATGGAAATGTAAATAAATGGGAGTATAGCGGCTAGTTGAATTTATCCACGATTCTGTTTCTCATGGTGAATCAATTTGTATTTAACAACTTTTTGATCGCTGGCCTGGAATAGATTTATCCGTGAAAAAATACTTCATTAAAAAAAATCCGCAGTCTTGACGTTCTCGCGCTCACGTGTCATCGCGTGGCAATTTAGTTGATTTTAGCAGGCGTGAAAAATGAGAGAACGCGTGGCAAGGCGGATCGCTTTCAAAGGCGCTCCCTTTCATTAATTACTCCCCTCCTTTACTCCAGTAAGGCCGCAGCTCAGAATACCCACCACTTCAAGTATCGAACTCATGCATATACAGGCACAAGCCCATTGGTATCAAGCTACTGCAAGAACGTGGGAAACTGACTCTTATTGCCTGCATAAAACCTCATTTTTTTACATTTTCTCAGCAGATATATTATTTATGAATTAGTCTGTCCCTGGTAGTTTTATTCTCTCCTGAAACAAATGTTGAACAACGAATTTCTCCAACGCGAACTCAAGATATAAAACAACCCAGTGTGGGATTCATGAAATTTTGACATCGTGCGCGCAAAGAACAATAATAGTATATTTCGTCATTTGACGAAAATAATCATTTTCATCACAAGGTCCAAGCTCGACTTCAGACTGAACATCGACATTCATTAGAAAATACTTCATGGACCGTATGATAAATGTAATTTTTTTGTTATACGGTACGGTTTCCATATGAAAATCTTTACGAAATTGTATAGAAAATCGCACAAGAAGTCCAACCTAAAAAATCCTATAAAAATACTGGAATGCTTCATGGCATTGACCATTGAAAATCAACAACCGTAGAAATTCTACAGGATTTCCTATAGGGTATCCTGCAGACATTCTTATAGACTTTGCAAACTATCAAGTTTTATTAACAGTTTTTTCAAATCGATTTTTTTCGCAGAATGAAAGTGTTTTAGCGCGTTTGAGGTTTCCCTCATATTTGGCTGTCTTCGCCTTCAGCCCATGCAGCGATCATATTCGCAAGAAATATATTTTTTTGGTTAGAGATTAACGCTCCGCTTCGCGTCCGTGAATCTCAGTCTTCCCCCGGAATGCCAAAAAATAAAATTGGACCTTTTGCTGAAGGTATTTCAGACTGCTTTCAGAGGGTTTTACTTGCTCCTTCCTAGAGGATAGAATATAAGCCCGTCGTAAGACTCATTTTTACGGAGGAAGGATAGATTAAGCAAATATCCCCAGATGTATTATTTTTTTCTTCTTTTGAACAATTGGAACATCACGACTTTGCCAAATGTGAACAGAATAAGTAACACAAATCTGCGTGTCAATAAAAAAATGAAACTCTGTTGAACATTACAACCATTTTACTCTCGGGATCATTCGTACCAAAAGGTAGAGCATCTAAAAAGAGTAGAATATGCCCAAGTATATCATTAAAAAATTAGTATGTCTCTCGTGTCTTTTTTTCTTTCCAACAAATGTTAGACAACGAGCCTCTCAAACGTGAACAGACTGAATGAGACGATCTTGTCTGATTTTTTTTTAATTTTGAGATATTTTTGAGAGAATCCTGCTCTTTCCCCGGAGGATAAAATAATATCACTCTAGAAATAAATGTCACAAATATAAAGATAAACTATCGCCAGACATATTACTCATGAATTAGTACATATCCAGTGTTTCCTCTTTCATCTGAACAAATATTGAACAAGGAATTTTTCAAACGTGAACAGAAGAAATGAGACGACCCTATCCAAGATACAGTTAGGTTTTCCAATTCATCAGTACGCAGGAGACACTAGCTACCAAGAACGTGCGTGCGAGAACGTTGTATGGACGAGGTCGATTCCACCTTTTTTTTTTTTTCTGAAGAAAAAAGATAAATCTCGGAAACAAAAACTAGCTGTTGTGAAATGTTAATTGAAGATACATAAGAGCCACCGGAAGAGAGCTATTGACCATTGCCCCGTAAACGTGCAAATGCCGGAAAATTTTTTGAGTGGAAATACGAGTTTGAAGTCTTATCGGGCTACGTGATAGCAAGCGTTATCTCGAGGACAACCAGCCCAAGTGTTGTTTCCCAGTGACACAGTAGACGTTTAAAAAAATGTTGGGAAAGGTCGTCGAATTTATTATCACGCGAGAATTCTCATTAAATAGGAAATAGGAACAATGGCGAATCGATAGCAATCGCTCATTGTAAAATCGAAAATTGAGAACCCACGCACATCGTCGTCACCTCGACACGCCCGGTACACGTTCCAACGTATGCTAAAGCCCAATCGGGTCACCGGAACAAACGTAATCCGGTCAAGCGTCGTCTTAACTCAGCTTTTAAACGTCTTCGTGACACGCAAGTACATTGGGGGGTCTCACCAATCTCCTTATCTGGATTACCATTTCTTTTATCCTCCATTTTATTGCATAACAAATAACAATTGATCCACTGTTGATTTAGCCGACAAACGATCGAAATGTTGTCCTCAATTAGAGTTGTAATTTCGGTACACTCATGTTATTTTTAACCCCCGTTTCGTTTTCTCTTTCACGTTTTTGTTTGAGCGATTGAATAAACGTAATTGACGCTGTAAAAAGGGGAGCATGAAAGGCATTATACGGCCTCGATCGATAATCCAAGTGCAATTGGTGCAAGTACGTACCCACGTCACAAGTAAATTGTACCATTGAAAAACTTGGGCATTGAGTGAAACTTCTCTCTGATTGAACTCGTCAAATAATTACCAGTCATTTTCGTTTATATGTAATGGCGGGGGTGGCCACCTCACGATAGCCACAGTCCCAAGTATAATTTCACCGAGCACTCCAATGAGAAATCCAGGTGTTGAGAATCCAATTTGAACTCTTCATTGATTATCTTACTTACATAATGCAGTATAATGCAACACAGTGCGAAGGTGTATGCATAATAAAATAATACCCTTTCGAAATTCGAATAGAGAGATACGAAATAAATTGACTTCAACACCAGGTGGCAGCTAGTGTCTAGGATCGGCCAAGAAATCGACTTACCAGTGGAGCAGCCAGTGCATCCACTGGTAAAGTAGATCTCTACCCTCAAATTGTCAGTTTAAAATGTTCAAAGTACTCACCATAGATGCAAAATAGAACTTCTCAAAATCCCTCTCGTGCAGACGTGCTGCTGTGAGGGTCGTTGCCGTGTGTCTGCCGTGTTTCGCAAGTACATCCTCTCCCTTCTTGCAGAGCCACGAAAGTACCTGCAGCGTTGAGAAAAAAAATTGAGCAAAAAAGGAATGAAACATGAGATACCGAGTAAGAAAAATATGAGAAAAAAAGGCAACGTCTTGAGACAGGATTCAATTTTTCTCGGGGCGGGCGCTACGTTTCGGCCCAAATGAGCGAACGCTACACACATACACTCACACATACATACTGGGCTCTCACATGGGCTCTCGTTTTCTCGTTTTCGCTTTGGGCCAATTGGATCACGACCCCGAAAAAAAATATTTAAGACAGGAAAAAAGTAAAACTGCAAATCAAGCAAAAATCAAGGAGAAATATGTAAGAAAAATGGCGGTCTTTCTTCATTGAGTGCATCATCATTTTGGGTGGCGTTCGAGGCCGAGCGAGCCCCGAGGGAGCTGTATCGTCTCATCTCCAGGTATTCCCAGGTTATTCGGGTCACTGGGCCAAGCCAAGGAACTGCCGCCCTCGCCGTCAAAATATAATTAATGAAACATACCCACAATCGAGATCATCGAGCAAATTCCACATCCACAATCAATGAATCAATGAATGACTTTACAAAGAAAATGAGGAACTCAATAAAATCACCACGCCAACCGGATCTAAACGAATTTACGCAATACATTGTTTCACAAGCTGCGAGAACAGAGAGAAGCGCAATGGTAATAAAGTCAACCCCTTCGGCGTTTCTTTAGGGACAACTATTTAACTTTCGCAATTCAACCTCGTGGCCAGACTTTATTTATATGTATAACGCTTTAGGAATTCCTTTCAACCGATTCTCTTTGTCTCACTCTCCGACTCCATAAACTTCCCCCACAACAATCTTATCACCCGTACATTTTATTCAAATCAATTTAATCAGCAAACAAAAAGAAATAGAATCAATTACGAACACCAGACTCGTGTGTACACAATTAACCGTCTAAACATGCTGAATAAATTTAATTTTCTCCGAGTTTTTCAGCTTCCATTGTAAATTTCTCCCCCTCGGCCCCCGTCCCACCCTCGCCGTATCATTCATAGTCAGGATATTTGAGTTTAAAGAGAGAGATAATGTTTCTCATTCTTTTATCATCGTGCATACAAGAGCCATTGCACACACGATGTTGGAATATCTCAAACAGAGGGGGGGAATGCTGGAGTAAGAAGGGAGAGGAGTAAAGGGTCGCCAGTGAGAAAAGGCCTCTCTCAGTTGCCTATAAGGCGTCATGTATGGCAAAAGAGTTTGTATCCAGGAGTACCCAGTGTGCGCTCACTTATTTGCATGCAACGTTCGGGGCATAACAATGGTATGGAGGTACAGCTAGGTACGGCTACTTTGTGCTTATGCCTTATCCTAGACAGCAGTTGAACCGGACAAAGAGCAAACGACGCATTTGTCCTGCTATAGATTTAAACGATGCCCCAGACTCCACTTCCACCCGTCCCCCACCCCACCTCTTCGCCATCTCGCAAAACTCTTCGCCCTTTACATTTATGCAGCCAGTAATTTTCTCTTCATCATGCAAATGACCCGTCTCTCGACCTATCCCCAAACATCAAACCCCTTACCTCCCTCGCCTGCTCCTCAATCGTCCGTAAAACAGCCAAATTTCTTATGGTAGCACGACGCGTCTCAAATGAACTCTCGAGTCGTGTTGCAGCATTGCCCACCTCGTCCATTAGTCGTCTCGCACGTTTCACTGCGCCCACTGTGTACTCCAGGTGTGACAGTGGAGTAGCTCGTTCCTCGAGCTGAGACAGTGCCTCATTCGCTTCTCTGGTGGTCCTCACGGACGATGACTCGGTCAGAAGACGACTGAGGGGGGTCAGCGAGGTGCCTACATTAGTGCAGTCTTTTAATTCCGACATTTCGAGCACTAGCCGGCGACCCGATGACTGCCAGTCTGACATTAAAGAGTCGTATTCCTGAAAGAGACATTCATACTTAATACTTGGTTTATTTTAGTAGAGAGTCCCGCACTGAGAGAGTTTTTTTTCACTCAAATCTTGGGGACTGTCGGCCCGGGAAGGGTGTGTCGATAATTATATGTTTTGGATTCATCCAAGCCATTATTCGGGAGGTTCGATAGTGGATGTTGAAGAAAAAATCATCTAGAAAATTGTGCTCACTGCTGGAACGATGGACTGACACACTGAGCAGATTCTTTTGAAACAGGAGAATTTCTTTCTCCATGGGAAAAATTATCCTGGCACGTCTAGTTTACAAGGACTGGCATGTAATTTAATCGAGTTAAACTTTATTCAAGTTATCAGATTTCTAAGGTATTCTGTTGCTCAACACCCAAAATAAAAATTCTTGATTCAAGTACATCGCGACCGCGATTAAGGATTTTCCTTAATTGCTTCAAGTGTTAGAAATTAATTAATTGTTGAGAATTACAACAATTGTTTTAGGCAATATGGTGTCAAGTAGAAATAAACTTCAATAAATTGAGCTCAACTTGAATCAAATCACCAACTCGACTTGACATTTTCAATTAAAATCCACCAACTTCAATGGAAACGGATAAATACTGGACGTATTAAAATTTATTCGGGTTGCCCAGAGGCTCTGGATTGAATCAAGAATTTTTTGGGCGAAGCCTGATAATATCAGTATTCCAGAATGATCATGTCGTAAATCAACTCAGGCAAGGTCGTTAAAAAATATATCATTTCTTATCAATATTCAACTTTGGGAGTATTTAGGTGTGCTATTCTAATCTGTCGATATATGAAATATTTCTCGTGTAGGACGCAATGCCAGAGTTATTTTGTAACGGAGTCTCATAAAAAGAGGCTCCATCGAGAAGGGGACATTGGACGACAATCCTATGGTCCCAAGATCAGTATTGAGTATTAAATTTCCAATTGAAAAAAGAAAAAATTAAATATATTGGGATAATTAGGATATTAATGTCCCAATTATTGAAGTAATATCTGTTCCACGCTGATGTTCGTGATGAAAGGACCAGTTCCTGAGACAAAGTGAGTTCAGGCTTGCTACACAGTCATAAAATTTAATTCGTATTTACGCCGTGGAAAATTCAAATGTTTTCAACAATAAAAAAAGTTTACACTTTAATTATTGCAATTACCAAAATGCCTAATTGCACGTGGGCTTTAATGGCTTAGAATGTTTGTTTTCTCTCAGTACAAGACAATATTTCGAGATATTTCGCCTGAAAGTGACGTTGTTTACCTTGTAAAACGCAATCCACTGTTCCTGATCGAATGAATCGTCCCTCCGCCGCGGAAATCTTCGATTAATCGTGGCATCATCGATGCTCGATATCTGGAATAGATTTCAATGCAACTCGATACACATGAAATTCAATGAAATTGAACGGTTCGTCGATTCGAATTAGATCAGCAACGTCATCATCATTGGTTCCTCTCTTTCAAGTGGCCGTTTACACGATGCACATAACGCAAGAATAGAAACAGGGGGAGAGAGAGGGAGATCAGTTGGTAATTGAAAGAGTGGACACAAGGGGGAAACGAATGAAAATGCGGGCTATGCCCGCTGGAGTCCATTGAATGGTTTCGAGTACCCCCAGAGTGAAATGTACTTTGATCGACAATGGGGGAAGAGGCCAATTACCCCATACAACCTACACTTTTTTCTTCATTTCTCCTTTCCCATTCATTCAACATAATAACTCATTATTACCGTCAATTTAATTGAATCGATAAACAGAACTATATAACAATTGCACAAATAAAGTTCTGGATTCTAAAACTTAGGGTGAGATTAACTTGAAGTGACACCGGGTTAATTGCGAGTCGACAGACTGCGCCTGATTATTCGGCAGTGACGGAGCAATTTTTTGCAAATTTTAAATTATACATCAATTAAACGCGATGCCCCGAACTCATTCAATTATGTATGAGTACAATTTTTCTGATCCCATTTGATCAAAGGTTCAAGATAATATAGATAACATTGAAATTATTCTCAACGTATTTAAGAGTTTTTCTGTTAATTTCTATTATTGCGAAAAATTAAATTTCATTGGTTATTAACCTGATGGAAGTAGTTTAGAATGTATCGTTATTAATTTCCTGTCTGGCAGGTATAGTCGTCTCTTTTACGAGACTTGTGCTCGACAATGAAACCAAGAAGTTAGAAACGTCAGGAAAATTGGTGCAACGGCTCGGAAGCGAACCTGGGAACCTCAGTACACCAGTCTGACACTACTACCCCTCTGTCATTGCCGTCGGCCGATTCAAATGGATTTACTTTGATTTGACTTTTACGTTTTATTATGATTGAATAAATGGATAGTATGTATTATTATTATTTTTTTATTTGTAATTTCCTTGGTTTTATCGAAGTATTTTCTCGATTTGAAACATCTCCTCTAGCCTGCCTCTCCCTCCCACTTTTCCTCTCCTTATTATCTGCGGTATCATGGCCGTTTTACACTCAGCTGTGCCCCATTCGAGCTAGGACTGCACGGGAAACCATGTAAAAAACCCAGTCTGACTAGCCACACTGACTAGATG
This sequence comes from Psyttalia lounsburyi, assembly GCA_030522865.1. Classification (NCBI taxonomy): domain Eukaryota; kingdom Metazoa; phylum Arthropoda; class Insecta; order Hymenoptera; family Braconidae; genus Psyttalia; species Psyttalia lounsburyi. The sequence continues at coordinate 10,150 of JAPYZN010001361.1, read as the reverse complement.
AATACACTAAGCCGCTACATCGTGCCTACCGCCCTTAATTTTTGTGCAAGCGAGATGTTCCTATGCGCTCACCCATCCAAGTACTAACTCAGCTCAACGCTGCTTAGCTTGGATGTCCGCCGGAGCAACACCTCGCCCGCCTAACCATTACGGCCGGCTGGATAGTATGTATATATATTTTATAATGGTTTGGAAATAATTGGGTATTACATGAGAGAACACATGTCAATCTGTTAGGAGAAAATGAAGACGAGAACTTGCTACTCACATCTTTGATCAAAATGCGATTATCGTAACACGTATAACCATGTCCATAATAGCCGACAGCAACAACTTAGGCATAGTTTAAGGTGACAATCATAAACCGACAGAACTTGAGAATAAAAATTTCCGAACTCAGTTCACTTATCGATTACGAAATCTAATCGGAAAATTAAACTGACGGTCGTGTAATTTTTCAGGCGATACGGAGAAGTATTGCTGTACCTACTGAAAAAAATTCTGTGATTTCACGTAAAAAATATGTAGAGTAATGAAAAGTTGATCAAGATTGCCCATTTCACTCCGAAATTACGGAAAAGACAGGTCATTTTCATTGAATATTTCAGTCGCTGTCCAAAAGGCAGAATACATGGGTAAGCCAATTTACCAGAATCGATGAACCGAGCTATATAACAATTGTACAAATAAAGTTGTGGGTTTTAGAATCCAGGGTGAAATTACCTTGACGTGACTCCGGGGAAATTGCGAGTCGACAGACTGGTCCTGATTATTTCGCAGTAACAGAGCGAGACGCACGTGTACACGACCCTGTACAAGTACAAGTGCTCTGTCTAATGTCTCCAGATCCTCCTCATTACCTCCTCGAATAACCAGTGTCCATCCGTTCTTCGTACGATCTGAACTGTGGGAAATAAAAATCATTACGTAAAACGAGAGAGAAACAGCTGAAAAAAAAAAGAATGAATAGATGAGAGGAACAATTTATCTGCAGTCCCTTTGGTTTTATGACCCAACATTCAGCCCTGTTTTACTTCCAATTTACCTGTGTAGTCTCGCGAGGTACAAAAGGTATGATGCAATTTCCCTGGGGCAAATTTTTTCCCTCCCCGGTGTCTCGTTCTCAAACTCCAGCACGAGTCTGCCACTCGCGTCGTCCGCATATCCTGGGTGTGGAAAAATTCAATTTAATTCTCATAGCGCCTATCTCACTCACTCAAATTATTTTTTATTGTTATTATTATTTTTTATAAAATTGATTCGTCGAGTTAGTGAGAGGGGTATTATCGATCAGGCACGACACATATTCGTGCCTACTATATAAACTCTCGAAACAGTATATAAGAGCGTTCGGATATCCTGGGATCCGGGTCACATCCTGAAGTGACGGCGGGGGGGGGGGGGGCCGGCCGGCGGTGGGGGGGGGGGGGGGGGGGGGGGGGGGGGGGGGGGGGGGGCTTCTTGTATATGTATACGGGAAGACACGAGCGAGATCACGATCGCGGTAAGTAGGTAAGGCCGACGGCCAGAAAGCCATTCCAGTCGATTTGGTTAACTTATTTCGCTGGGTTTTGTCAATGAAAGACTTGCAAGTAGAGAGGCCATAATTAAGCATTCACTCCACACTTGCCTGGTAATCGTAGTCCACAATGAAGGACACGTTCTGGTAAATCGTGGATTGACCTTGGGGATGGTACTTCTTCGAGTCTCTTCGCGCCTGAAAACCAAAATTAACTATGACAAGTCGAGTCTACCAAACTGTGGGAAAATCACTTTTCATAGTAAGGAAATCTTGCAATTTTTAATATCAGTAAGATTGAATAATAGCAATAAGACTCAGTAAACAAAAATGAAAAAGTCAAGGCTGTTTGTTGACAAGTGTAAATTGTGTTTGTTAAATCATTTCTTCGATAACATTTCAATTATATTAAGTCTAGTAGAGTGACTCCAACAAAAATCGCAAATACTCGTTGGCTAAACTAGGGTAAATAACAACCAACAATGATTTAGACATGGTTTAAAGACATGAAGAACATATGAAATATAGACCTGATCAGAAGGCCAATCGCAACAGCTAAGAAACCGTTGAAAAAAAATATAAACACCGAGAACCATCTAGACTAGATATTTAAAAAAAACATCATATGACGCGCAATTGAATCACGTTCTGGCCACGTGTCGGCCACGATTTGAGATGATTTCAGGTAATCACTATAAGGGAATGTAAATAGGGAAAATGGAGCTCCTAAAATAGATGACACGTGATTAGGCCGAGAATATGAATTTGTCGAGCCATAAGGAGTGCGGCCCGTGATGAAACCGTAAAGCAGACGGTCCTCTATATACAAAATAAATTTGCTAGTCAAAATAACAATCATATTAACATTAAATAAATTTGAAAATCTAACATAATCTGTTCTACAAGGAATACAATGTAGTCTAATGAAATACTGCATAATCATGAATAATATACGCCAGAAGAAAATTATGTGAAAAATTACATACGCCATACGGAGATTAATTTGCATTAAAAATTACGGAATTCATAATTTGCTGCCTGATTACAGAAACTTTAAGCGATAGTGTCATAATTTTTCAGTCGATTTAGATAAAGAAAATGTACGACGCTCAAAAAAAATCCGTGATTGTTTGCAATTGCTTATCATTATTACATATTATTGAATACTCCCCGATTTAAAATGGGCTTGTACGGAATGGAATCTTTCAAATCCTCTTTTTGTCCCGGTGCCCCAGATTTTTTTCAAGCATTCGATTCAGTATGGCTTTCCATATACTTCCTATTTTTACTAGGCTACATGAATTATCGAATGGTCATAAAACCCATAAGAGCCCGTGTATGAGAACAGATTTATTCATTAAGTTCAGCCGAGGCTATTGCATTTTTTTTCAGCATCAAAGAAGTAAATTTTATGACGTCCTGGTAGCCGCGAAAACAATTACAGAATTGTCTTTAAAAATGAGAAAAAAAACTCTCATTTACCGTCAATACCAGAATAATGCCGCTGATTTCACTGAAACTGTCATTTGATCAAAACTCAACAGACGTACGACAATTTAAAGGAAAAATATTGAACACATCACACTAGACCACCATTCGTCATTTTTATTCATCATAACTCATCTAATCTGAATAATGATCGATGGAAATTATTCGACTCAAATGGGCCCATAACTCGTGTACAGCGGAAGTGATTAAACTCTCAAATGGAAACTGGAAACTGACAAGTGGAAACCCAGCTGTCTAGCATACCTCGCGTGGTAAAACCTATCTCTGGCGGCTAAACAGATAGGTAGGATGATCGAAGCTGCGGTGAGGTGCGGTGAGGCTGGATGAGGAGTAAGAGGAGGAGGCAGGGGGAGGGGGGGTCTGCTTGAACTTAAAAAATAAGCGGGAGGGAAAAAGAGACAGAATGGGAAGGACCACCCGTCGAATAGCAATAGCCGATGCCGGCAGGCACTACTGCACGCGGTGTGCCGCGGTGTTCTCTCCTTCCCCCCCAACATCTCCTCTCCAGCCTCTACTCATGAAATGCGATGCTCGTAATTGTCGGGGCGTTCCCGCCCGACAATTCCAACGAGTATATACAACGGAGGCTCGTTCGTTTCAAGTTTAAGGCACACGCGACCTTTTTCCATTATTTCCTTATTTCCTATAGTTATTATAATTTTTTTTAACCAATTGTTTTGTTTCCTCACCAATTTCAAATGAAATTGAATCTAATGTGAGAATCGATCACCTCCAATGAGTCAGCTGTAATTTCTCAACTGTATTTCTCCTTTAATTCCCGTTTTAATAATTCCATTGTTCTTTTACAATTCAATAAAGCTATCCAATAAAATTGAATGAAATGACGCAATAAATCATCGGTTAATGCTAACGGTTTCGAGTTGAGTTACTTAAAAAGTATTTCGTTTTTTTTTTATTCTATTCTAATGGTTTTGCGAGAAACATCTGCAATTGAATTAAAGGTGTGGAAAGGTTACATGAACGACCGGACGTTGCAATACGCAAATGACTTCCGGTTAATTGTTAAATAGTTTGATTTTAAAACTCACCAAAGCCCATTCTGACCTCTTCCTCGTCGTCACTGTCAATGTGCTTTATTCCAGCGACCTCAAAGGTTTTTGATTTTTCCATGACATTACCGCAGCCGCAGTGATCATCACTGTGGCCAGATGTCTCCTCGAGACCGCTGCATTTGCAGCCGAGTAATGGATCATCAGTGTCAATGTTTCTGCATGCCGGACAGGGGAAAATAATGTCATCAAGGCTGACACGCTCTATTTTACGCTCAACAGTGACAAGAAGAGTGCCAATGAGATTGGCAAGCTCTTCCGGGCTGTCCTCATGGGATAAATCGGGAGACCTGGAGCCATTGATGACAGACTCGAGATAGTTGGGTTTCTTGAGATCCTCTATCTTCATTCTTGCCTCCTCCTTGCGTCTACCGGTCTGTCGTTGGTCCAGTCTCATGGTCGGTAGCTTTGGACAAGTCAACTTGTACTCCTCATCGGTCACTACCTCGTGGGTAATTGTGAGGGGGGAAAATACATGCGGAGGCTCGAGCGTCGAACCCAGTGTATCTTCGAGGGTTTTACTTGCACCATCAACCTTCTCCTTGTTTATGAACTCGTCCTCCCAGTCGAGTATTCCTCTGGTACGCATCGACGTTCTCCAGACGAGAGCAATCTTCAATCAAACGATCATAAAATAACCATTTTGCTACAATTGTATCAGTGAGGCGAGGAATTATTCATTATCGAGTATCGTTTCTGATTGTTTCTCTGATTTAATCATTTCAACGTTTTCATTGCATTAATCTGAGAACAATTGCACGAGGAAAATTAAACGAAGACGAAAATAATGGCCTGGATAATGAAATAAGACCGTGAATTGCTGCCCAGCTGCAACGAGAATCTCATTTCCCCGGGAACAATAGGGGATCGGATGAGAGCGATAGGTGGAAAAATTGAGAGTACAATAGGGCATAATTAATAAACAGGAGCAACAACTGATGGTATTGACTGCCGTGTAAAAGTAAATAGATTTTCCATAATCAAAGCCCATTTATCTTTATCATCATCGCCTACGATGATAGACCATACGCTCCAACTATATTTGTTCCCCTTCATAAAAAACTGTTAATTTTTCTGCGTCGAAAGTATTGATTGTTGACACTTTGATTTTTGGTGATCAATATCAAGGAAAAAAAAAATCAGCGATCCCCTGAGGGTCGAATGGAATGCCGCTGAATTTTGGATAGCGAATATGGGCTACAGAATAATAATAATAATGAAGTTGGTTTAAGTTTGTGGTTTGTTTGTTCGAACAAAATTTCTCAAGTCGTCAATTTGACGATGGCAAGTGCTTTCAAATGAAATCACTTGAAATCGGTGAAATCACGTGATTTCAATGGTTTCATCCGATTTCACGTGATTTCAGAACTAATTTCATATGATTTAAATCAGGAGTGACTCGGTGGATTTCACCAGTGAAAAACCCCTCGAAATTAAAGATTTAGTATTACATTGTGGCTTGTAATAAATGTCCGCTAATTGTGAATAAACATGTGGAAGATTCGAGGAATGCTTGGCGTTTCAATGAGCCAAAGGGAAATGAGATACCCATTGAATTCATGGAAATTAATATGAAAAGTCTACAGTAATGCTAACCTCAACAATATCGCTGTTACTCTCTGGAGTCTTCGTGGAATCTGACGGGACAGTATTTCTCACACAGAGATAACACTCGCCGTGTCTCAAAGATGATGATTCCAGCTCACCAAGCTGAAGAACTAGACCTCTACCTGACAACGTCAGCGGCCAACCGTCTGGCAGTGACTCGTCATCCTGAAAGCATACAATTTTTGCGTTTTTTATTTATTTTTTATTAATTTTCCCCTTCGTCTCCTTGCTCTCATGCATCTCGCCCATCTCTCCTCACTCCTCTCAATTCACTCTTTCCCTCTTTTTTTCTCGCAACTTAATTTATTTTTTAAACTCTGGGTTGAGTCATGCCCGACGTTTTTTCGGGGAAGCGGGACTCACTCGATTCCACGGGAGATTACTGCGCTAGGCATGGAATATAAGGTGGAAAGGGTATGTATGGTGGCGTGCGAGAGTGCTTGTCCCGTGTGGAGGCTCAGGCACCGTAGGCACTCTACACGCTTCTTCCGGGTTCGATCGCGCGCCCAAGAGGGGGACCGCCGTTCCCCCTTACCTATCCCATTCCCAGTAAAACTACACTCTTGGCCTCCCGTATGCGCTCCTCTCGCGCTTGACTATCACACAATGGCGTAGGGTTTGCTACAGGATTTACTGTTCAATGTCTTTTTTTTTCCCATTATTTCCTCTTAAATCTTTCTGATCTTACCAATGATGGACAGAATTTTGTAATAATTGGAGTCATTTATATTCCTTTCTCCTCGTCGTAAGAAAAAAAAAAAAGATCTTCATTCTCATTTAAAACTCTCTATCCATTTTAATGTTGAATGGAAATGCAGTGGGGATAAGTGCATAGAATTTAAAATGAACGTATACCGTTGGACGGAGAGAAATAATAAACGCAGAGGGGAAAAAAAAAGGTAGAGGAATGCTCTGAAATTTCAAGTGTACATTTCAATTTCTATCAAGCTATTCTGTGTATGTTAAAGTCACGGTCACACGTCACTGACAGCCGCAACGAACATTTACGTTAATATAACATTACGTATTTACCTAGGAATATCTAAACACACTTGGGATAAAATAAATTGATTTTAGCTGTGGGCTACTACTCTCTAAGTAATCACAGACCAATGTGGCCACGCGTCAACCTCCTCTCTCGAGTGCACCTCTACCTGTCACCGGCTCATTAACTCATTCTCCCTCTTTTACTTTCTTTCTACTCGGAGGCAAATCGGCAAATTATCCCTTACACATGTACACCACATGTGGAATATGCGTGTCGCATCGCCCCCGTTTCCCCCCCCCCCCCTCGCCCCCCCCTTCCCCCCCCCCCCCCGCTCCCCCCCCCCCCCCCCCCCCCCCCCTCCCTCGCTCTCTCTCTTTTTCTCTCTCACCCCATCGGTAACTCTCCACCGGTTTTCTCGCTATTCTGTACGTATCGAGTATCGTTGCGTGCCGACGTCGTTATTACGACGTTAAAACGACATGGGGAATTGAGATGAGCCACACGGGTTTGTATCATCGAACATACCAAAACGACAACACACGAACCGGCTTCAAACGATCTGAGTTTACCCTGAAGGGGTAATGAAGTCATTTTTTCCGTATGAATTCCACGAAAATTGCCCCTACGATGCGCAATTACCAACGGGGTAAGACCAAGTGCGCTGTGAAAATCGTGGCCATTTGAATAATTCACAAGTTTGATTGGTAAAAATTCTGGGAACAAATTGTAAAAAAAAAACCGAAATATGTAAGAGCAGACGAGGGGAATTAATTTTCATGCGGTGACTTTCCGGCTCAATAAATGCTCCGTACCAAATAGTAATGAGTAGCGCGTATCATATTGATTAAATTTTAATTACAACGTGCAATGAAATAAATAGTAGTTAAATTGCCACGGCGGATGGCGCTCAATGATGGCGCCATGGGGGAATTTATTCAGCAGTTAAAATAGTTATAGGCAGCGGTATATAACTGAGCTGAGGAGAACAGTCGTATGCTTATTCCTAACACTGGTGGCGTCGTACTTATCCGGCCCATAGTTACTCCTCTCCATGGCATATCCACGCGTATCGCTCTCGCCTAATTAGCTTCTCGCGCTTTTGCTGCCGTATTCGTTTTCATCGTACATGCAGTCAACCGAGAAGCTGAGACACATTGTATCGTTGCTACGAATATGTACGTGCGAGTAATGCCCCACCAAACGACGACTCAATTATACAGAGTTGCGGCTGGCCTGAGAGGAACGGGATTTTAATGGTGACAATGGTGATCTTGAATATGGACATTAGCATTTAGCAGTGTTGTGGTCAGTACAGATGAATAGAGATTGATATAGCTCTGGTTCATGAGGAGCAAAATTTATGGCTCATTCATTGAATCAATAGAAAAAAGATTGATTTCTCAGACGATTTGAGTAATGAGAATATCTCTAAATCAGGTCGAGGTATTATTCATTTTGAAAAAAAAAAAGAGCAATTCGGGAGACAGTTGACTATTAATTTTTGAAGAGTGACATTCGAGTTTATTTTGAGGAGAGAAAAAATCATGAAATTTCAAATTTCCCTAAAAATTCAAATTTATATTGATTTTCAAATAACAATGGAACTCAAATAGAACGGCATGAAATTGATACTTCTCATTGGTTTTGCCATGAAATTCTGAATTTTTAATGACAATATTGAACAATAAAAAATGAAATGGCTTGAAATTTCAAAAAAATATGTATAATATTTGTTCCTCAGTAGATATATAATTTATATACAAAATATACATGGAATATATATGGACTTTCATTTTATATAAATTCAATAAACATGAATAGGAACAATTTAATATATAAAATATATTTTATTCTCGGTGGAAAGTGTCAACTTTAGTCAAGTAAAGATCGCGTGAATAAAGTCGCCAGTTCATACAGCATTGAAGTTGATGAAATTCCCTTGAAATGGGTGTATTCTTGACTTAAATTATATCCATCAGGATTTTAATGGCGACTCTTCGCATTTAACGGGGCTGTGATCAGTTGAGATGAATGGAGATTGATATGGCTTTTCTTTATGCAAACGAAAATTCATAATTCATTCATTGAATCAACAGTGAAAAGCATGTCGTAATCATAAAAATTGCCATTATTGTTGATTGGATGAAAAAAATATCAGCGCTCCCTGACAATCTTTTGTGCTCAAATCAAAATTGCCATAAAAAGTGGGTAAGTATCTCTAACTGTGGGGTATAATATGGAAAAAAAATGAAGAGAGAAACTGAAAAATGTATATTCCGCTCCATGAATTATGGGACAAGGCAATTTATATTATAGTTGGTATTATGCTTTCCACAATTTACATACGCAGGAGTTATTTTTTCATTAAAAAGACTTGTTGATTTTACCTGAGACTCCTTGTAACTTTTTCTTTTTAATTCTTCAAGTCTTTCTGTAATTTTTTCTGGATATTTAATTGAAATGAGTGCTGCAAAAACAGAGGAAATCCTTGATTTGATCGTGAGAAGCTTACATTTAATGGAAAAATTGTTAACGAATCCTCCCATGGGGGAAGGTCGTAGCTTAGATGGCGAGAGAGAGAACACGTTCATTACCCCTTTTGAATTATCTGACAACTGGAATGAATTAGACTCGAATTGTGCTCCTTCTGAAAAGTGCCAATCCGAGAAGTACAATTGGTTCAAGAATACACATCTAATCGAAAAACACATTAGTACATTTATTGGAATATTTATGAAATAATGTTTCACTCCTTGAAACAATATAAACAAAATTGACATTTAATTCGAAAGTACCTCACAGTGAAAAACTTTGCCAAAAATATTCTAAGTACTAGGACCTTAAAATATTTACTCCGAAACTCCACACTATGGAATGTACAAGGAAAATTTTCGGAAAAACGTTTGGACTTTGAGCATAAATGTGTAATCAAGGGTAACACTGAATAGTCCCATGAGTCCCACGAAATTTCGTTAGTACTTCGTTAATCCATTAACAAATCCTGAGCCAAGTACGGTGCGATTTAATTTAACTAGATTTCCTATTTGATTGAAGTATTAAGAATATGAGCCAATCGATCTGAATTATTAATGATTTTGAAGTATAAAAACAATTTTTTTACAAATTTATTGTCACCTGGATCGTTGACATGCATGACATGCATCCAACATTATATGAATCAGGACATCATGACATTAGATTTAATTTAAAAAAAAACTTTCAAATATTTTTTGGATACCAAGGGATTTTATGGCGTCATCAACCGCTCGAAAGGCACTGACAAATTTCATATATTTCCACGAGACTGAAGTAAAATAGCCAGATTTCGGATAGTTACCATTGTTTATTCGTTGTTGACTGTGATGAATTAAAAATTAAATTTCAGTCGAAACTGCTCAAAATTCTAATAAATCCATGGAATTCAGAAATATGCTCACAAATCTCCAGGGAATTCAT
>JAPYZN010001360.1:0-17195 GCA_030522865.1 Psyttalia lounsburyi | reverse complement strand
CACATGCGGGTAAACGAAATTACAATTATTTGTTGAGAGAGTGACTCGTTCATTTGGATTGATATCTCATATCTGACTAATTTTCGTATTATCTCGATGAGTCACTTTAGGAGAAATTACCGACTGACGTCTCTAGAAAATTTCGTCAAAGAATTTTTATCAATTAAAAATAGAAATACTAATTCTAGTGCTGTGATAGTATCATTCAAAATTTTATTAATATTTTTTGTGACAGAAGACTTGGAGGAAAATTATTCAACATCAAACAAGCAAATAAACTGATAATTTCATTTCATTACTGATTTTATCTTATCTACGCCAATGATTCACTTTGATTATCGCCGAATAGTATTTCCGTATTTTTTTATCAACTCATTGACTGGATTTTTCTCTCTATTTCGATTTCATTCAGGAGTTGGATGAGAAGAGGATAAAAAACATGAGGAATTACATGTTAAAATCAGCTGACATAGAGCGAGCGGTGGCCCCAATAATCGCCAAGTGTTTGGACGGAATTGAGAGGGCGGCGAATGAAATTAATGAGAAGGAGGACACAATGCTGGTTATTGAACGGTACAAGAGTGGCTTTACACCACCTGGTGATTTTCCATTTGAGGACCTCTCGGACGCGAAAACATACGACAGTAATACCCAATTATCCCAGCCGACAATGCAACCGATACACAATCACTTGACCGTCAAAGGTACAGTTTCGGGTGGAAAGATAAAGAAAAGAGTTGGAATATTTGGAATTTTCAGCAGTAACAAGGTAATTCACGCAATTTTTCACCTCTTGTTTGAATAATTCAGCGCTAGTTCATAAATAATTGTCATCAATTGTCATTTTCTTGTCGGGCGCTCGAGGGAATCGGACAATTTGTCTGTTCTCCCCGTTTTTTTTATTTTTCAATATTTTTTTTATTGATTTTTTGTCTGCTACAATCGATTATTCATTTTGATTTTTTCAAAGTAATTTTTGTTCCGAAGGAATGAAAATATTTCATTGCATGCGCATAGCGAGAGAGACACTATTGATAAGAACGATAAGTTATCGATAATTCGTTTAAATATTGACTTACGAAGGGCCCGAAGGCCGTTCCGAATTGATAATTCACGGGTTTTACCACCGCAACAAGTGATAAATAATTAAATTCGGTTTTGTTGGCATTTTTAGGCCATTAGGGGTTCTCTGAAATTTTTCTGAGAACTCTCGGGCCACTCCAACAAATTTTTAAATTGAAATTCGGTTGGGAGTGATCCACAATTTGCCTGGCGATTTTTTAGTCGAACTATTCCGTCAAATTATTGCATTTTTAATGTGGTCGACGTCTCTGGCTTTGCCGCAATATCGCACTAGTTACAATTCTACTAATATTGGATCTACCGCGAAGTGGCACAATAGGATGAGTGGATTTAATGCCTACACGAGTGAAGCTGTAGGTGGGGAAGTGTAGAAGAACTCGTTGACAATTATTTTTCTCCGATAAAAATCCAAATTCTCTTCTGCCACTTTAAACTAGCGATTTTTGAATGAATGGAACATTTTGAATGGATATCTAACCCACTTCATCAATCCATTTCACTATTTAACCATCCTCATTGCATTAAAAAAATCATTAATATCTCTCGCAATAATAAAAACACTTTTTTTTATTTATCTTTTTTATATATTTGAAAATTCGGTGGTTGGTTCAATCTACCTGACGTTTGTTCACAACAAATCCATCATCAATAAAATTGGGAATTTTATTTTCATTTGTAAGTACTTCGGCTATCGAGAAAGTGCTAATAAATTTTTTTTTCTCTCTCTCACTGCTTGTGAAATATGAGTCGCAAGGCCAACAAATTATTGTGACCTGTGCATACTAATAATGTTAATATCAGTGGAAAGTGACATGGCTTTTGTGATTTGTTTCATGCAAAAATTTAAAAAAACGGCAGAAGTTGATCGAGGTGTGCATAGCTTTGAAGGTCTGTCTGTCTTTTTGTCATTATTTTGTGCTTTCGTTTGTCAAGTCTGAATTGAACTGGTGGATCGAAGAGAATTCACCTCATTCCCCCATTAAAAAACAAATTACCTCCAGAAAAATAATTTTATTGTTGCAATCGAATAAACAAAAAGTCTACTTTATTCTAAAAAAAATAGTTCTCGAGATGATTCATCATCCGACAGATTGCGCTCCACCAGATCAATGCAGAAGTCATTATTTTCGTTATAACGAGCTTTTTTTTATATATATTAATAATTTCTTGACACTTATTTCAATGTCTCCAGATTAAAATAGCAAATAAAAAAAATCACAGCGTCTTAACAACATCACAATCACGTGTTTATATCGTTTATCGTTGCTCTTGAATATTTTAATGATGTGATTATTTTTGTGTGTTTAATTAATCTGATAGGTAATTGTAAATACAATGGCCATTGGTAATTACAGAATAATGTGCCGGGTTATGGTGATGGTGTGAAGGAGGACTGCAGCGATTTGCCCCCAAATCAGAGGAAAAAACGTTTGCAGCAGCGGTTAGACGACATTCAAGCGAAAATCCAACAGGAAACAGCAGCCAGAGATGGACTGATGAAGATGAAAGGAGTTTACGAGCAAAATCCAGCTCTTGGCGATCCTATGAGTATAGAAGGCCAATTAAATCAATCGAGCCATAAACTCGACAAACTGGGTGGCGAGTTGGCCAAGTTTCAGGGATATCTTGAGGAAGCCATAAAAGCTGGCGCTGGTCTCTCAAGGTAACCCATATTATTTTATTTATCTTTCTAGATCCATGTGCGTGATTCAATTAGATCCATCGAGCCCCGATTATTTCTCAAGCTGAGATGTCACCCAAAATTCACAAGATTTGACATCAATTCTTTTTGCAAGGGATTCGTGAACTATTTTTTTAATCGTACCCAGGTTAAATTAATTAATTGATTGAAAGTGGACATTAAATAGTTTACGCTAAAGGTTTTTCATTTTATTCAGTCGGTGATTTTACGTCGAATGTTCTCTTCTGGGAATTTTCCAATTCGCTGACTGTTAGGCCAGTCGCGATGGGAGTCAATTGTAACAAAATGGGAAAATGATGATTCCTTGCATTCCGAGATATCAGGGGGAGAGTAATCTTCGAGTGCAATTGAGTCATCGTGATTCATTCTGTCATTGCGCAGTTGATTTTTACTGGGGAATTTGTGGGTTAAAGAAGCCATTGGCTATGATCCAGTTGAATTGGATCAATGAAATTGTTTGGAATACATCGCAATGAGCAATTTTTATCATTTAAAATTTATAATTACAGTCAAATAATGCAGAAAACCATCGATTTTATTTTTCTGTCAATTCTATGTTTGTAATGAGTAGCGACAAAACGAAAAATCTAGGGAACTCAATTTTTTTTTGTAATCATCCTCAGAATAGCTCCATTTTCTCGAGACCTCAGTCCCTCAATTATTTTATTTAGCAACACTCAAATTGTTTTATTAATCCTGAAGTCCCAGTCAGGCGTCGAGAAAGCCGACGAGTAACGGTTCAACGACACGATCAACAAATTCGAGGAGATCGAGCCACTCGGGCGGTGAGGAGAGCCTGTCGCGATCGGCATCGGACTCAAGTGTCAGCAATGCCAATGCCAATCAACCGGTCCACAAGAAGAGCGCACCAGGAACACCTCAGCCAAGCCATGAGTGAGTTAATGTCATGTACGACCAGTTAGTCATAATGAAATGGGTTACAATTTGCTATCTTGATAGTTAAATATTTCCAGTATTGGTCACATCATTCGATTATTCGTCTGATTGGCCAGTGATGATGGCCGATAGTAGATTTAGTTCAATAGTTAGGCAAATAGACGAGGTATTCGCTTTACGGTACTCATGCACAGTTCCACGAATAGCCCGGAATCTGGACTCGGTGCGTCGAGAACGTCGTTACCTGGCAGCGGAGGTGAGGAGTATTACACGGACGAGGTCGATGCACCACCACCACTGGGAACCTGCCGAGCGCTCTATCCGTTTGATGGTAATTTTGTTTTTTTGAATTTTATTGTACCCGGACGAGAGAGAAATTGGAATTGTCTTTTTATTCTTTAATTTGACAACTTTTTTTGTCAAGAGATATTTTTAGAGATTAAAGTGGCGAATGAATTTTTAACAGCCTCATATGTATTTTATTTATTTATTTAGCGACGAGTGAGGGCTCCATTCCAATGTACGATGGTGAGGAACTTTATATGATTGAACTGGATCAAGGGGACGGCTGGACGCGCGTCCGCAGAATGTCCCAGCCTATCGAGGGCTTTGTTCCCACCTCCTACATAGAATTTCAACTGTACAACACATAATTTTTCCTCGAGTGCTTCGCAACAGTCTCTAGGTGTTTTCAAAGAGTGGTGCATCGGTGAAAATAAGAAATATTACTTTTCAATGCTGAAAGGAGAAGAAAAAATACTCGACAGGTAAATCACTCCAGCGAACTATTGATTTGATCATCGATAAATAATTGCTTGATTAATGTGATTGAACTTGAACAAAGTGAAATATGAAATTTGTCTCTTTGAGATCAGTATAACGTAGTTATAATGGTTTGATTTAGTTTTGTGCAATTTAACGAACAGTCCGTTCTTTATAATTTTTTTTCTCGTCTCGTGTCAGTTGAAGGCTGATCATTATCCATCGGTGACTGTTGAATTGATGATACTCAAGATTTGATCGGCATAATTACGGGGTTGAGGGAGGTCTTGACAGTTTTTTTTCTTTTTCAACTGCTGCAAATTTTCTGCGATTTTTTTTAACGTGAAAAAATCGAAATTTTCATTTTTTGAAATTACATTTACTTTCTCGTTGGCCAAAGTAATCGAGGGATATCGAATTTTGGGGGATCGATGAAGGGAAAATTTATGCGCAATCCATAGAAAAAAAATTGGTGAAAATTGGAAAATCAGTTTTTGGGAATGGAAAAAAAAATCACCAGATTTTTCAATCGAGTGCCTCTGATATTCGAACTAACTGGACCCCCTTAATTACGTACGATCAATGGAAATCGTTGTGAAGAGGCTTTGAATGGGGCGCAACGAGCGCGTGTTACCTCCTCGAGGGGAATTAATATTATTCAGCTACGGATGAGCAAGTGTTTCCATGTAAAAATATAAAAACAAAAGAAACTGGTATGAATGGGATTTTATGCGGTTGTGGACAAACTTTTTACTCTCATTAAAATCTATTATCAATGGACTTTTTTTTTATTTTCCACTGATGTTTCGTTAATGAGTGAATGTAATTACAGAGGTCTCCATATTCTCATGGATACGATTGATTAAAAATTACTGTTCAATTATCTTCACTCGTTTTCGCGTCTGAGTATTGCTTGGAGAGCGATTAAATTCGTCGCATTTCACGTTGTAATTATTGACGAGGTATTTAGCACTCGTTATGAATGATTTGTCATCACGAGAAGTGCCCAGGGGCTGGGCCCACTAGCGGCCCAGGCGCGGGTGTTTTGTAATGTAAAAAAAAGAGTAATGGGGAAATTAATAGAGACTGATCACCGCAGGATTATTTCCCCCGTGTGGGTGGCGACATTTTCTTTTTAAACAATTGATAATTCAATGACAAATCACGAGGAGAAAATTTTGAAGACAAATGCACCGAATTCGCTGCATTTTTCAGCGAAATTTTTTTCGTATACGATCTAGTACTCTTAATCATTGCTCAGAGCTATCTCTCTGTACATAATATGAATTTGGGAAAAGGGTAATTTTGAAAATTACTTAACAAATTGATAAATCGATGAGATTTTAGATACAAAATGTCTCTGCCTGAATATTCTCCCTATCATTTGTCGAGTCGGACTCTAGGTTGACTCGCTCTTCCCCTCAAACGGTCTAATTAATAACAATTTAAGCGCACTCAACAAATTCTGATGACTAAATCGTCGCACATGAGTGTTTCGTTAAACTATTAGGGGTATTATCAGTAGATCAACAAAAAGACTTGAGCAAGAAAGTAACGAGATATAATTATTTGTGACGTAAAGATACTGTCGAATTATTGACCGGCTCGGGAGGAGGGGATTGACTAAATGGAAAATAAAAACATCATTGTAGGCCGAGTGAGAATAAATTAGGTAGACAATAGAAAGTGGAAATATGGACTAATTCACTTGTTATTGATTCGTTGATTGCAATACTCCCGAATCATCATTTGTAAATAATTACGTTCAAGTAATCAACTCCATAGCTTTTGGCTAATTACTCAAAGTATCAAAAATTCGAGGTTGATTTTTTTTTCGCAGTTCGAGTTATTGCCGAGTGATCGAAGAAAGTCAACTGTGAATTTAGAATGAAAATACTTGGGTCTTTCGATTTTTTTTTTAAATATTTTCTGCGACACTTGATATTCAATCGAATTTGACGTTTATACTTACGATTTTTTTTTTATTCGTTGCCTCGGTTTATTTAGTTTTTACTGACACGTACTGTTTTTGCTATTTATCTACGTTTTTTTTTAAGATCACAAATTTGCAATTGTATTGGGAAAAATTAATATCATGAATCAAATGTGCTGGATCGATGGATTTGAGGATTTATCAGTAGCGGATAAGGAGGAATTTATTGAGAAAAAAATAAAGACGTGTCTATACTCTGTATATTTTGTGATTTTATATGAAATTGAAAAGTATTGTAGATAAATAACATTCGCAAATTCATTCATTACATTTTTAATATTAAGATTAATTAATGTTTAGAAAATATAAATACTAAAACAATATAATTTCAGTCGTTGCATTTCCCTCGATAATCCTCATTCTCATTTATCTGTTTGAGAATTTTGTTTTTCAGATGGGGCTTACTGAATTATTACTTAACACGTCTCAATTTTTACCTCTTTTTTGTTGCAAAATATGTTTTTAGCTTAGCTGGAGGAATTTTCATCAGTTACTCACTGGGGAAGTCTCTTTTTGTCGCCGGGAAGTCGTTCGGTGACGATGTTTTCACTATCGGGTCTGATTTCACAATAATTCAGCTCGCGAATAACAATTTTCACACTAATAATTAATTAAGATTTTTAGTTTAGCCAATTAGATCAGCTTCGACGTCCCCCGATGACACTCGAGTCGACACTGAGCCTCTCCGTGGCAACTGCTGTCTGGACAATGTTCTTACCGACGAATAAATTAAACTGATTATTCCGCAAAATTATTCGAACGGTCGGCCGAATATTTACAACTGCCGACTCAGCCTCTCCCCGAGCGGCCCAAAAACATAAACTTTGCGTAATAATTTTTTTTGTTGCTCTCAATTAGCTCGACAAAAAAAATTATCCCAAAAAAAAACTGGGGGAGGCGAATAATAAAAAAAAACGATTCATTGAATTGGTAAATATATTTTGTGCACCCAATGGGTAATTTGACTAGATAAACAATACATGTTACAAAATATCTCATTAATATTCGCCATACAAATGTCAAAAATCTAATTTTGTGAATGACTTCGTAAACGATTGAGCGTTGACAAAAAAAAAATCCTCGCAGGGGAAACTGGAAAAAAAAATAACTCAGAGTTTTTCACGTAAAAAAAGAATATCACGATTTTATCTTTAGATATTTGGCAGTCCTAGGTTGACGAACGACGCAGTAGTAAATATATCTGTACAGTACAAATATTTATATTATGTACAGCTGTTGTACGCAGAGTAATCAAAAAAAAAAAATAATTAAAACCTATCAGCCTATTTGTTAGTGTCTAATCATCATAAATCATATTTAAATTGTACATGAGATCTCATTAGCTGTGGAATACCGCCTTGAGAACGCTGTACTCAATTATTTATTTAATGAAGTGATTTTAAATTCTCACAATTGCATTCGTTAAACTTTCATGATGTAATTATTATAAACAAATTGTTAAAAAAATCTACTGCAAGTGAATTCCGTCGCATTGAAGGCGGGCGAATCACAGAACAGTTTTGTGTATTAAAATTATGTCTAGATAAAATTCTTTACGTGCAAATATTTCATTTGCAATTCAAGAGGAACATCAATTTTTTTGGTTGATCAATTTTAAAAAGTAATTGATTTGCTTTAACAATTGAAAAATTTGTACGTCGCAATTCGATTTAATTTTTCCACTGAAGGAAAACAAAAATCTCGAGTCTCGTTTGAATCAAAACATTAATTCCAAAATTAATAACAATCCAGAAATTTGGGCACTGGACACTTGGAGACATTGATAAAATTAAAAATTGGCAAATAGAAAACGACCGGATTTTTTTAAATTCAGGGAAAAATATTTCTCGATTTCTCACTTAATGAAAAAGCTGAAAAAAAAAGTCCAGTAATTTCAAATAAAATTGGGAAATTGCAGAATTGATTTGCCGAATTTTTCGCCTGCTAATAATTGATGTTCCTCCTTGTACATTACATAACTGCATTTATTTTCCCGTCAATGTCGTCTCTCGCACTCTCGAGAGCAAAGACTAAAACGCCCTTGCTGAAGCTGGGAATTTTTTAATTGAGGATCAGACATTGAGGTCCTCCCAGTCCTCCACTTGTCGGGGGGTCAAATCGACTTTTAATTTCCCCAGATTCCCGAGGAGGAGGTCGTGGGCTCTTGGAGGGATTGTATTCTCACGGAGATCCACGTATTCCAGGGCCGGAGCTCTTTTCAATCTCTCCACATCGACATCTGTAAAAAAAATTACTTTCAATTACACAATTTTCTTTTAACGACGCTAATTACTTATAAAAGTTAATAAGACCTATTGTAATAAATTGTATAAAAAAGATATCGATTTTTATCTACAAAAAAGCTCCAGCAAAATAAAAAACATTTCCAATAATTTTTTTTTAAGGAAGCTTAATAATTACTAACAAAATTTTACTAACAATTTTTATTTTTTTAATTTATAGAAAATACAACAAAGCATTTACCAATAATTGAATTGTTGTTGGCGAGTAGTCGTTTCAACTGTGGTATCCGACAAGTAACAGGTGGAAGTGCAATAAATGTATTGTGTGATATATCGAGCCTCTCGAGTTCCTGAAGTTCCGCCAGCTCTTCCGGTAGTTTACTCATTTGATTATGGCTCAAATTCAACTCTACATACACGTTAAATCGCCTCATTAACAAGTGAAAGTGAGTTCCCATAAAAATATGATTTACGAATGAAATAAAACTCACCGGTAATCAGTGAAAACTTGACCGCAAATTTTGGGGGAATTTTTGTTATCACGTTGCCTGATAAATCACAGGATTTCAGCTCGGTGTGCCGCATCAGGTGATAGACAGCATCCGGTACTTGCATCAGCTGGCATTCGGACAAGTCTGGAAAAAGAAAATCCCTTTATCAACGAAAAAAAGAACATTAATTTGTTTACTCCTCCAAATTTTCCTCCAATTCTTCCTCAGGTATTCCATTTTTTTTAACCACAGTTGCCCCCGTTTTGTTGGAATTATTTACTGTCAAATTGTTTATTCATTACGATCTGGATTTTTTAATTTATCAGCTTGTGTTTATTTAGGAGAACTCCGGAGATTTTTTTTGGGGAGAGAACGAGGAAAATGTGAATATCGTTGCGCAAGAATTTTCATTTTCAGAATCACCTGAAAATTAAATCAACAAGTGCAATGCACGAATTCTAAATGAATTAAATGCCCGAGTGATGATGATGCAAACAAAAGAAAAAAAAAGTCTATGTGTATGAAAGTGATTCAAACGCTCGAGTCGTAAGGTTCACGCTTTCACATTGCGATTTCCATTGCGGAAATGTAATTAATGTCCGATTCTTCATTTCTCCAATAACACAAAAAAATTAATCGGGTAAAAGTTTTTTTCCGAGTAGAGTTTGATAATTACGTCAATTACCCTCGAAATCCGAGGTATTCTCCGAGAATTTTTTTTCATAAAAAAAAATACTTTGCCCATCAGCTGAGCAGAATTAAACAGTTCGCGTGGTTGGGATTAGTCATCGGGTCTTGAATTGTTAATAATCCATTTATCAATGTAAATCTTCCTGGCTAATAGAATTTTCATTCAGAAAGACTAGTAAATCAATTTTTTTTTACAAAACGAAAAAAAAAATCGCCTCGGGTGAAAATCTGCAAAAAAAAATTCAATCGCTGAAAAATCAATTATTTATTAACAATTAGCTAACGACATCTGTAGAATTGATTGCGTTTCACTTGAGAAGTGTTGATTTGGCGAAAAATCTGAGGCTATTGTTAAAAACAAATTGTAGTTAATAATTTACAAAGGAAAATTCTATTCTTTCGGGATTAATAAGTAAAATAATTATTGCACAGACTGGCCAGCCCCTTAACCTTAACCTGCGCCGTAGATTAAATATTGTAGCGAAAAAATATTATAAGTACGGGTTTTACCGAGATTTTTGTGCTCCTGAGCATCCTCGCAGCGGCAAATCACTCTCGTTACCGCGTTCGCCATTCCCCGACAATGTAACAACCGGTTTATCTCAATTAATCCCAGAAAAACCGTTCTTTACATCATTAAAATCCTCGCCGTAGTGTAGGAGTTGCGCTAGACTTCCTACACTTCCTCCATCCTCCCCCACCCGCCTCATTACGTTTATTTTAAGTGCCCACTAAAAATAAACACTTGCCAATTCGAATTTGAATAACAGAGGTCGCTCGGAAATTCCCAGTACGAGGTACAGAGACAATTGCAACTCTTCAAATTTTTAAATAAACAATGGAAAGACATACGAAGGCAAATGAAAATTTATTTCTGCGCCCGATCGATACTTTATCTCGCCAACTGATAGGGATTAGGTGTTTATCGAGTCAGCTGATTGGCAATAGAATTTTTTTTTTTAATACTCCACGAGAAATAACGCAAAATGAGTCAATTCCTGTTTACAATGGGAATGAGTTAAATGAATTTTGCATAGACAAATCGTTAGAGCCGATGTTGCCTTTCTGTCATTGGGCAAGGCTCCAATAAATTACGCCGATTATGGCCGCCTCAAGGACCCAACGAATCATTGGAGTAACCCTTTGTCTCAATTTATTAATGACAAAGAGAAAAAAATTATCCGGTTTATTTTGAGAAAGTTTTTCAATAATCGGGACTTTAATGAATACTTGAAGGTCTATTTTTTTTATTTATTTACGGGAATGATAACTTGAAATTCTCCGCTTCAATTACTCTAATTATCGAAGAACGTAATTCCAATTATTTCGCCAACTTAGCGAGTGTACTTGCAAGTGTGAGCATCGATTAATCCACTTTCTACGAATGCGTGATGTTACATCCTAATTAAATTAATGAACACTCCTCTCAGGATTCCGAAATTATCCTGCTGATGACTGTTTAAATATCTCTTGAGAGAGGTCGGGAGAAATTTTCTAACGACATTTTCTCATTTTTCCACGTAATTTAATCGAATTTCCATCCATACAATTTCT
This sequence comes from Psyttalia lounsburyi, assembly GCA_030522865.1. Lineage (NCBI taxonomy): Eukaryota > Metazoa > Arthropoda > Insecta > Hymenoptera > Braconidae > Psyttalia > Psyttalia lounsburyi. The sequence goes on along the minus strand of JAPYZN010001360.1, from coordinate 5,780 downwards.
TAAAACCTCAGCGAGCCCCAATTATTCATAAACAAATCCACAAATTCACTATTAAAAAAAGAATAAATAATCCTTCCCTCCAATTGATAATTAATATCCCTCAAAAAACATTAATTAATCCACAGTGATTATTATTATTATTCATTGAATAAAAATTGATTTACCTAAATTACAATTGTCCTGGGCCTCCTCGCACCTGGACACGACGCGAATGATGGCCCTGCCCGCCAATTGTACGCAAATGGCAGTAGCAACATTTCTCTCACCCTCTTCCTGGGAAATCTGCTGGACTCCCTCATTATTGTAAGTCGGTGGCTTCATCCTCACTCCCTATATCCCTTTTTTTTAACAAGTCAAACGGGGAAGTACAACTCCTTCACTTATTCACACGCGAAACAAAGTGGAAAAACTTTGAAATATAATAACGTAATTTCCGTAATTTTCACGTAATATCCGGATTCCTCGGGGCAATAAAAAAAGGAGGGGAAAATAATTACTGATGATGTGTAAACAATGGGACGTTGAGTTAACTAAAAAAATGTGTAATCACGGGAAAAATTACTCGCCGAGAACAATGAGGGCATTTCCCACTGCTGAGGATAGGACTTTCACCGAATGCTGGAGTTGTGAGTAAATACTGAGTGAAATTTTTGTCTCAATTGTTTAATCGGGTATTTTGTTTATTGGTTAGCAGCGCTCCCCTGGGTTCGCAGGAACCGCTGCTTGGCACTGGCTTGCAGCAGGTTCAGACAGTGGTATTTAAGCCTTCAAGTGGATTCCTCCCACCCCACCCACTCATCCACGAGGAGAGATGTACCTTGGATCAGCTGACGTTTGTCGAGGGGCTTCCTCCTTTGTTTGAAAACAACTGTAGACAGCGGGGCTGCGCGCACGGGACCACGTGGACCTCATCAACAATGTCATCAGTTAAATCGACGATACCTGTCGGATTTTAGGCGAGGGGACCACGTCGAGGTTGGTAAGGCCACAGACTATTTGGGACTTATTAAAAAATCTGCGATAACTGTTCGTCTGCTTGTGTCCTTAATTTATTTGTCAGTCCTTTTTCACAATCGGACAGCAAATCCTGGGGGTCTTTAATTAAGTTAACGCTCTCCCAACGTCTCTGTATTTTATGTTTTAGATTCATCCAATTTTTTGGGGAATTTGTTTAGGGCAAGGGATTTTTTTAATTAGTTTTTTATTGTTCCAGAGGGACCTCCAGTCCCTCAACCCAATACCAACGACCCAGTAATTGATTTAAAAATTATTAATAGACTTTCGGCAAACAAAACGATCTTGTACATATTCTGACGGATTTGGTGAATAATTGTGACACTTTTTATCGTCATTACTGCCGCATTTGCGCGTTATTCCCAGTTTCTGGTAATTACGACCGGAGTTCGTATATCGCGGCGTGACGCACGTGAGAGATATTATTTTGTCGGATTGCCAAAAGTTGTTGAACGCATTTTCCTCGGTTTTCAGACAAAGGCAAAGTTGGAGTGATTTTTATTCGGGGAAATTATTTTTCTTTGTTCGCGCGGAGGGGGTGTCGAAGGTCGAGGGAAGAATTCCGCGATTTTCTTTGTCGAAATGATTGATTTAGATATTTTGGGGGAAGCCTCAATTTTTGGGGAGGTTCTAGTGGCAATTTAAATCCCCAGGATCACCCGAGGATTTTTGGAAATTTGAGGAAATGGGAGGGTCGAGAGTTGACTCCCACCAGCTCATGCAATTGACCTCCAGCGGTCTGAACAGATGTCTTATCGAACATATTTTCATGCCAGGGACACCTCGCGGAAGTGCTCGCATCCTTGACTTCGGACAATATCAAATAACATTTTCATCAATCGCTGGGCGAGAAATCCTCGTCAATTCATCCAACAATACCGAAATTCTATTTTTCCGAACTGAGAAGCGAAATGGGGGCATTACCAAAGCCAAACAGGGACGAAATTGTTTATCATACACGGACGGTATGTATTGGAGCTTATCCAAAAGATTACTGCGCGTGATTTTGGCCAACGAAAATAGCGAGACCTCCCAATAAAATCCCCCATGACTTGGGCGCTTTTCCTCTTTCTTTTTTCTTATTTTTAGATTTACCGGAAATTTTTTTTCTCTAGCTATCCCAAGAAACTAGAAATTCATTTTTTAGCAAACGAATTTTTCTAGGGATTCCCTAAAATAAATTTACAATTTTTTGTCTCGGTAAAAAAAATCAGTTCATTTTTTTTATTGAACGCCAGGACATATTATTTCGTCGCGAGAAAATTGAGAGGAATTTTTTTTCCGTTTGACGACCAATTGCAATTTTTTAACGGCAAAATTTCCGGCAATTTCCACGAGAATTTTTGCGAATTTGGTCCGCTGACGTCGTCGCCGCGAATTTCCGCGTTGAAATTGGACAGCCTTGGACCGCAACTCTCGATGGAAAGAAACCGAGCAATTTTCCCGTCTCTCCATTTCGCTTAGTTCGTTGGCTTCTTTGTATCTCTGGCATCGTTTTGCGTCTTTTCCACGTGTTTTATTTTTATTTCTCATTCTCAGAAATTCAACGCGAATAAGTAGATGTGTTTTATTGTTTCAATAAGGCAGCAAACCCAGTTATTGGCCGTGGTCCCATTTTCCGATCCTCCGGAAGTGAATTCTCCTCATTTTCCCCAAATTCTTACTCCAATTGTCTCATTAAAAATGCCGCGTTGACGAAAAGAGTGAATTGAAATATCAATTCAATTATTCCCAAGAACATTTAGAGATTATAGAAGACTTGAAGAGATAAGTTGATATTTTTCGGAATAAAAATTGGTAATAAAACGCCAAATCTTGATAATTTCTGCTTTCAAATTTTATTGAGTTACAACAGAATAACAATACACCCCAGTAATAATACATAATTCCGGATAAACATTTGCAGTGCATAATTATAATGACAATCTTTGATTTTTCCCTCTAACACATGAGCTCGGATAATTGATAATTCCACAATTTTTCGTTGGCTATTTGAACGGCCATTACGCATAAAGCACCATCTGCCTATACATCTTCATAAATAACATTAAGCATAAATATCATACTCTATATAATAATAATTTCACAATTACGTCAATCGTGGGAATAATTTCTGAGTGTTCTCGTGTATTTTTAAATTACATTTGTTATTTACCTATTTTTTTTATCACAACCTTGTAACATCTAGAGTGAAGACATTCTCGCGAATATCATCTGTTCATCAATCCCTACGAGTCTTGCGTTTGGTGTTATCTGATTACCTGCGATTACGTTAAAAAAAATTTTTAATTCATTTTGCACGTTTGATTATAATTTTTTTTCCCCCCCGGAATCATCCGGTTAATTTTAATTTTAATCCTCTTGGTCAGTGCACGATTACGAGTTTGATATAAATATATTACATTAAAATTGACATGTGCAGACGTAATATTTGAGATATTCATTTGTGTAAATTTCGTACAATAACTTCGAAGCAAAAAAGATCAAAAAATTGCGCAACTGCCATTCATTGGGAAAAATGAGGGATCAATGATTTTTAATTGAATACCAAAAACGGCAACAGTTTAATTGGCAGCAGATTTACTGTTCAAAATTCAACTCTAGTAATTGCCTCGAATATTGACCGTAATGTTGATAATTATGCTAGAAATTAATTTAAGGCAATTTAACGGATACAGTTTTTTTTTTTAGTTTTTGTTTGTTTCGGGGGAGTTAGTCAGCTTTTGTCGGCGCACTTTTGGGGTCTGGCCGGTTCAGGAGCTCCTGGGCGTGCTGCAAACCCGCGCAGTAATGCAGCAGGAGCACCGAGAGCCCCTGGACCCGCTGGTCACTCTGCGTTATCAATTTAATACTGTCGAGGTCTGTCGACTGGGACAGCTCCACTCGTGAGGTAGTTTCGACGTCCAGTGCCGCTTTTAATTTTCCCATCTGCAGTAGAATTTTTTTAAGGAGTCAGTCTTGCGATTTTGGGAATTTATTTTCGATGCTCGTCAACATCGGGGGAGGGGAAATTAATTGGGGAAACTATCGCTCATTTTTAAAAATTGAATAGAAAATTCTGGCGAATTCAGTGGACAATTAAATTGCGTTTTATTTGGATAATAAAATGTTTTATAAAAATAATCCAGTGAATTCTATTTTTTGTTCAATTTTTTTAATGCAAAGAGCGAAGTACTGGAAACGTCTCAATAAATAATTGATTTTAGTCTATAGTTTTAGATGGAGAAAATGAATTCCACGTCTGCAGAATTTTTCTATCACTTCTTACCATTGAATTAATCTTCTCAATTCTCTCGTCGGCTTGTAAATCTTTGAATAAAAATTTTCCAGTTTCTTTGGCACGAGACATGAGACCTTCGTCCAATTCTCCTGAAATCAGGGGCGCTGCTACGCTCGGCTCTGCCCCCTCGAATAAATCACTACTTATGCCCAGTCCTCCAATCAGCGAGTTCTGCGTATTTGTAAAGAAATTTCGAGTTTTCAAATTTTCAGTTAAAAATAGTTTATGGAAATTCGTGCAGCCCGAGAATATTGCAACGCACACAGAAAAAGTCCACTTGAAAGTCCCGGATAAATAATAATTATCTAATTTTTAGTCGTTTAATTTTAATTATTGACGAAGGTTTAGAAGGATTTATTTTTAATTTGCTGAATTAATTTATTGAGCTACATTTTTCGGTCTGGTTGCAGGTCGAGATTAGTGGATTATTTGAATCAATTCAACATTTACTTACCAATTAAAATTGACGAAATTCTATCAATGACAGATTATTGGGTAAACATGCCACAGAGAAGCAGAGAATTTTAACGACTGTCGAATTCAACTAAAAGCTCTTGTGCGAATGATGGAACGATCTGATGGCTGTGATGTTTTTATTTCCAAGTGACTATGGATTTTACAATTATTTACGTATCCTCTCATTTTTTATTGCTATTATTTATCAGTTTTTTCACTAGGCAATGAACGACTGTTTTTAAACTGAACAGAGGCTGGAAAATTGACTAATTTTTGCCCGAAGAAATTCCAGTGGGAGACCCCATTTACTCCGCACAATTTTTTTAATCGAATGTTTAAACTACTTTCAGCACTCGATTTGACTAATGGGATGAAGGTTTACAGAGAAATCACGGAAATGACGATGAGAATGCTGCGAAGACTTAGTAATGGATGGGAGTGAAGACGTATGAAAACAAAATCAACAGAAAAATCCAGCGCAAACCAATTGGATTTCCGTAAAAAATCAGGTTGTCAATTTTTTTTTGTCGTTCGCGACTTTTTGCGCCGAAAATTTGGCTCAGCTGTGCATGCAAATCCTCGGGAGAGAAACCGCGAGAGAAAGAAATTAATTCAGAGTTCTTGCAAGAAAAATTGAATCAAATGAGTTGTAGAGATACAAAATTATAACTCCCCATAGTTTGACAGCGACACTGCATTTTCTTGAACAAAATCACGAATTACATCCAACGTAGTCCCTTAATTTGTTGAAGCACTTGAAATTTTGCGTTAAGACTGTCTTCAGAAACTGCAATCTCCCCATTTTCAGAAATTAATTTGTCCCATCGACCTATTCTCGACAAAAATTCGAAATCGACATAAATAAATTGCGGATTAATTATTGAGGGTGCCCCGGGGCCTTAAATTGAACATTAAACCCCCACCAAAAACGTAAAAATTCCACGAACTGATGAGCCAATCATATTCAGTAATTCGTTTGTGAGATTACAATTTCTGTTAACGAGGGAGTCATTCAAATAGTACCCAAGCA
>JAPYZN010001359.1:0-17340 GCA_030522865.1 Psyttalia lounsburyi | reverse complement strand
CAGTCAGTAAAATTTGTTGGCTCCTCAATTAATGTTTTCTAAATGTATTCATAATTTTTATTGACTGTTTAAGAAACGTTATCTAATTGTCCGTGAAAAAATTCCCTAATTTTTTGGTAGGATTTGTTTATCCCTCACTAAAAATTATCTAGACATATGGATAATTTTTGTTAAAGATAGTGAATTTTACTATAAGGTGGAGTAATTTTTCCGGAACATCAAAAATGCTACGCAATTACCAAATGAAACGGTAATAGAAAACATTCTCTCCGTGTAATTGTCACTGATCTATATATATCTATTGATTTCCATATTGAAAAAGGTGAACCGGAAAATTTTTGGGTAAACTATTATAATTCATATTTGTAACGGTTACTTCCTTTCTCAATATTCATCGCGTCGTAAATAATCGAAATGGATAAAAAAAAATACGTATAGTACTGTTTGTAATGATAACATATCGTTTTCCTAAAAAATTTCAACCTTCGAGCGCAGTTGTCCATAACTTTTAGTTTAATTACTACTGAAGTTTTCAACAAAGTTTTCATTTTCCCGATTTTCTACTAATATTCCTCGACTTGCCTGAATTTTCCTATAATATTTTATTCCAAATGATGATCTCTTAAAAATTAGATGAGAAATGTTAACTATTAAAATATTTAAGTAATAAACATGTGAGTAATAAAATGTCTCAGAAGTTGAAAATGAATTGGAAAATTCCTAGTAAAAGTCTTCTTCATTTCATTATCTCTTTACTACTTTTCGCCGTTCTACAAAATTACGCATGCGCAAAACTCCTCTTCCCGCACATTATGATGAAAAGTAACGTTCGGTACTCCGAGGACAAGTGAATTTTGACGTGTATCTTTTAATACAAGTTAAGAGCCACTTTTTCACACTCGTATCGAAATATACTATTCAAAACGCTTACTCCTAAATTTCATCGTTTCATCAGAAGTCAAATAAATTGCCCATATTATTATTAATATGGTTTTGTTCCTCCAAAATTTCGATTCTAATAAGGTCTCATAATTTTACTACGATTGGAAAAAAAAATTTGGTTTAACAGTTTTATAAAACTGAATTGTACTTAATATGTAAAATATTCAGTTCACAGATAGATTATTTTCTCTCTAGTTTTCAATACCTATTCCGGAATTATTTTGATGACAGATATTTTATTTTTTGGAATGGAAATGCCTCTTTTCTCAAAACATTCATTTCGATTTTTAGCCTTGTTCTAATTTTTATATATACACCTCGAAATTTACAAATGCACAAAACAATTCAAAAATAATATTTTTGCATAGAACGAAGGGAAAACCAAGTTTCATCTTTAATATGCTGCGTAAAACTATGACTTCCACTACAAAAAATTAAACAATTGGCTGCCTAAGCGGGTTAAGAGGCTCATTTTCTTATTTTTTTACAATCTTAACTCATTTCCAATAGAGAGAGCTAATGAAAACCATACTCAATGGAACGAACGGAAAATTTCCGTCGAAAATACATATCGAAAACTGAAAAAAAATAGTTTACCTCTGTAAAATAAAACAAAATCACTAAAAACTCAAATAGAATAGAAATTTGGAATCGCGAGTGTTTTAAAATTGAAAAAAAAACAAGGTAAATTTTCTGCGGTTTTTTTATGTTCATAAGCTCATTTGTACTGTCTCATAGTAAAAATTGTGAGGATAGGAAACCACATCAATAATCGGAAGAAACCAATCTAAGTAAGAGTAAGTTAATCACGTTCGTACAATTAAACAATTGATAATAATCAAGCCACAAAACCATGTGTATCGATTGCAATGTCAGTGTTGTGAGTCAGACACTAGAATGGGCCCCCCTTACACACTCGCGGTATCCACGACAGCGTCGAGTTGAGCACTGAAGGCAACACTGAAAATACGAGTGGAGTGGAGGTACAGAAGTTTCGATCGGCTTCAAACCACCGGCTGGCCGCCAGCATAGGAGGGGAGAAGAGATATTTGTAATCTTTACTCGTTGGGTCTCGTGTAAGCTCTGGTATTTTTCAATTTCATTATTTCATGCGAGATGTAAGAATTTTGCAATAAAAAATCAAAGATAAAGGATAACTGCCTTAGATCAATTAATTAACTAGATTAATTAATTCATCTTATGAAATTTCTTATTGGTCTTGGCAGATCTTCAACAGACTTTGTAGTACGCGATGGAGACCTCTTGAAATAATTAAGTGATTTATAATTTTGCTAATCGAACCTAATCAAACATTCTTCCGAATTCTTCCAAATCATGAAATAGCGTGAAATCACGCGAAACAGACGTTAACTTTTTGAAAAGTTTACTGGCTAATCGAATGGTTAAGAATTTTCAATCGCTGTTTTATCTTTATTTCAATGTTTTTTTTTGGTTTTGGATTTCTCAGAAATTAATTATTGTGTTGGTGCGTAAAAATATAACATTTACCCTTGCATTATTGTTCATTAACTTGCTCCCAGTGGATCCGTTTTTGTCATTTCTTTCTCATTTATTTTTAAAAATTGACAAAATTTATAAAACAAAATCGCAAAATTGAGGAGATAATACTCCAACTTTCTTTTTTCTCTTATGAATGAAATAATTTTTCTCATTTGAGATAAGTCTCGATCTAAGTCAATTCGTCAATTTGTGTCGAATTTTGACAAAACAAAAAAGTAATGTTGACTGTAACGATACATAATTATTTTCCTGAGTATAGGATTCCTTTATTAGTCAGATAAATAGTAAAATTTCTCTTCTACAACAAAAATCTCAAACGTTCGCAATTCACGGCTGAATATGAAAGATAATAACGAGCCTCGAATCAGTGTGACGCAATTTTCACACGAGAGCGAATCAAATATTCCCATTTACTTCGTAGTCAATTATTCCAGAAAATTTTCATTAACGCGTTCAAAAACGATTTCTTGAAATGCCAATTTAAACAATAATGCACTGCATTCCACAATGTAAATTGATAAAATATTATTTAAAATAGTAATTTCAATTTGAGTATTAACGAATGAAATAGTATTTATTAACTAATTGTCTGAAATTGAAATAAAACAATATGTCCTATTTTGTCTTACTTTGCAATTATCTGGCTGAATGTAAAATAGTAAAATTTTGTACACGGAGAGAAAAATTTACTCAAAATTACTGTTCAATTTGGTAATCGCTTTTATCTTGATCATTTGGAAAAAATTACCGGATCATTCAGTAAAATTGTTTGAGGACTTAATAAAAGTAATCTGGGCGCGTGGATAATTTTTGTTGAAGATGTTGAATTTTACTGTCGGATTAGGTAATTTTTTCCGAACGGTCAGAACGCAACCCACTTGGAAAACGGAACGGTAATTGATACTGAAAATTGTTTCTGTTACAATTGAACCAAATTCCTTTGTCCCCTTCCCCTAAATATTATTTTTTCTAACTCTGGTAAATGAATAGTTTTCATTCCACACCGAATGGTCACAGTAACAATTAGTTAGAAAAAACATTTTTTTTTCTTCAATCATGAAATTTATTGCCCTCCAAAGAATGCCCCTGACATTTTCTTCTGAACCCACACATTCTCGAGGAAATTCAACATTTAACGGAAGAGAACGGATTGAGTTACTGCATTGAACAAATCCTTCAATATAGAAAGAATACACAGGCATATCAACGTCGATTGTACCCATAAACTCATTCTAAATTCATCCCAGCTGTACAGAAGGAACAATTGCAAAACTCGAACACGACTTGAACTATTGTTATAGTTAGCTTACATCACGTTCTAATGTTCTATCATCAGCATTGGTCGATAAAAGAGTAAAAATAATGGTCACGATGCTCGAAAACCTTTCAAATAAGTGAGTGGGAGAGAGGACACAGGTGTCTATACCATCGGTCGATATAACAATCAACAATGAAAATCGAACTAGAGCGCAATACCACAAAAACGCTAGAGACAAAGTGTTCTGTGATAAAACACAAAGACCAGAGTAATAATACATCATGAAGCTATCCTATCATAATAATATATTTCGATGTAAAGGCGTAAAATGTTTTTTTGCTCGTGAGAGGCTTATAGCCCCAGCCAATGGCAAGTGATGTAATCTCACGGACCAGAAAGCTCCTTTTGCAAAAATATTAAACAAATTTCTTCATCGCAATGTATGGAAAAGTGCTGGCGCGTATGAAAACAATGAATAGGAAATCCTAGTGAATTCGCCACCAAATTCTATTGGAATTTTATGAAAATTTTCTAAGATTTCTACCAGAATCCCTATTGAAAATTTATAAAAAATTCGATTTTTTTACCAATGGAATATTGGAAAAATATGCATTATAGGAAACATTTATAAATTTGGGATTTCTGTTTAAATTTTTCTATTGAATTTTTTCTATAAAAATTAGCGATTAAAAATAAAAAAATTTCTTTCCCACTAGACTCGCGTTTGTTTTGCAGTAAAACAAAAAATCCGAATTGTAATGAAAATTCCGTGAAAATCCTACAGTATTTTTACAGAATTCCAATTGAGTTTCCAAGCGCATTCGCATCGATTTTTTATTAAATTTGTTCATACGTAATTTGGAACACCTGAAGTAAAGTGAACGAGCTGGAAATAGCATATTCCCAGCTCGGGAAATTGTTTTTTTTGACTCGAAGTAGGCTTATAGCCGAGCCGGAGACGAGTGATATAATCCCACGAGTAAAAAATATCTTTCCCACGAGTATCGAATCCTCTTTTTCATTACAATGCATGGAAAGTGACGTTATCACCGACAAAATGTCACTTTACGCACAGTGTAATGAAAAGCCAAAGGTCTTCTCTAGTACATTGAAACACACACGAGTGTCATTATTCTTCTTTCATTGTAATAATTTCCTGAATTATGTGTTAACCAGTCGAGCAATCCCAATTATTTTGCAAGAAAAGACCAATAACAGTCCCAATTTATTGCGAACTAATTTTGTTAATTATATAATTAACAAAACCAGTATTACCACATTATGTCATTTTATTAGAGCATTCGTCATTAAATAATATTGTTCTCTTCCTCCAATCAACTCTTCTCATTATATTTTACTTATTCCTATCTATGTACGCATCGCGACGACACTGGAAACTCTACAAGGAAGCAAAATGGACTAGGAAATATTTCTATTTCCGACATTCGTGAGCATCTGGAAGGCCTCCCACATGGCTCTAGGTTGTCTGTTACGTGAATATATGATTTCCCCCGATGACTGAGATTATGACTCATCGACACTCAGGTTTATATCGTCAATGTTGTGAGAACTACTCTTGTTGGAGTAGATTAAACACTTTTCAAGTCAGTGAATGACTCAATTGGGTAAACTTTGCAGAAAAAAAAATGCGGGGATCAACACTAAGCGATTTACTAAAGACAAGACATTGGACTATTATTCTATGAAGCTACGACAATTTTTTTTATCCTAATAAACATTCCACTATTTTTTAAAGATATTTTTAACAATGAGAAATTTAACGATTTCATGAGGTCAAACGAATTTCAATCCTCTTTTTGGAGAAAATGTCGGAAAACATTTTTTTAGAGAAATTTTAATTTCCTGCAAAACAATAATTTAATTCAATTCAAGTAATGCAATTTATGTAAATAATTGAACCATTAATGAAATTATTATTTCTCTGTGAAATTAGAGTACCGGAAATGTTTAAAAAATTGTGGAAATTAGTTAAGATAATTATATGAAAATTAATACATACCCAGACTCTGTGGTAGCTGGATTATAGTTGTTGTTGGTATTAATACTGACGTTGTTATTAGCCAAATTTGAATTTGAGTTTTGCTCGACTGTGCCCAGAAGTGAAGACCACTCTCGCATCACTTGCTCACCCTGTGCCTCAAGCTCTGAAATTATTGTGGCGTCGTCCAGCTCGTGCAATGCAGGATTAGACTCCAGTCTTTGTAAAAACGATGAAACGACGATTAGAAAATTGATTCAAAAATTCAATTGACTCATAAATTATTCTATTGGTATGATCAATCTGGAATTTTTCCCTTTAAAAAATTGTCAAAAGGTCTGGCACACGGCATTCAATTTCTTTGCAAACTAATAATCCAATGGAAAAGTCGTCAATTATCAAGGGAAATTGTTGAATGAGTAATTGATTAGGAAAATGTGATCATATACATTTTAACACATTTGTAGTGAGGACTTTCTCAGCTGCTAAGAATATTTTCTAATATTTTCTTTTTAGCTCACACTACTAATTATTTAAAAAATGGTGGAACTGTCTTTTCTTTTTCTTTTTTAAATCCGACTTGCTCATAACGAAATGTCTGAAGCCCTTTTTTTCTTATTACATTTCCTTCCAAATCCACTCAGTATCAACATCACTGCATAATTATTCATAGAGTTTTGACAGTTGTCAGACAATTCATCGAAAAAAAAAACAGATAATTTACTTCTCTGTCCCCATTCTAGAGGATTTTCACCCCTCCATTTCGCCTTTCGTGATTATATTCGCGTAGTGACAACCTTCAATTACCTTTTATTCACTTCATCATAAGAACTAACTTCACTGCATTCGTAATCCAGCATGAGATCATCTGATGTGATAGATTCGCAGGGAGAGAGGGTATTGACACTTCCTGTTCTGCTGATTCTCCTGCAATTTATAGGGCTATTCTCCACACTCTTTCCATGCGTTATACCTGGAGAAAAACATTGAATTTTCGATGAAGTAATGGTCGAAAGCCGAAAAAAACTAAAGGAGGAAAAAGTTTGTGCAGATAATTGGCAAAATATCTTGAAAATTAGTGGATATACCAAAATTCCATGCATTCGTTACAATTTAATTTTAAAGTTATTTACAGCGTCATTCATATATCTCTAAAACCTCTTTCATGAAAATAAATTTTGAGTTTATAGAAAAAATCAACAAAACATTTTAGAGCTCTATTGTATTGGAATTTAGCAAAGTAAAAATCTTAAAGGAAAAAGTTTCAAGGAAAAACATTTAACGGCAGAGCGCATCCAGATTTTGAAATTGCAGATGCTTTTCAATTTATGATTTAAGTATTTGTATAAAACAAGTGGCCATTGCTCTCCTGTGGTATCAATCATTGACTGCCATTATTCATAAATTAATAATAAATTTCCACATGGATATATTTTCAATCAACTAACATTTCCAATAATATACTTCTTCAAAGTTTCAAAAAAAAACATTGAAAAGATAACGATTATTGTTTTAGGCAAATTCTAAAAAGGTTTTTGTCAAGATAACGTAATCCAACAAACCAGCGAAATTTCATTCATACGGAGTGAGAGGATAGAGAGAGAATTGATGAAAAAAAACGTAATAATAAAAACTTGTCAAGTTCATTAAATATCCATCAGAACCATGTGCTTTTTTATTTATTATCGGTTATAATCGGTGAGATCTACTGATGCAAAAAATCAATTTTGTTATGAAAATTAATTAAACCCCACAGATTTTTTACTAGATCCTCATTTTCTGTTCAGCATACCAATGCTGAATATCAACAGAAACGGACGACCGATGGAAGGTGATAAAAAAAGGTATATGCATTTCAATTCAGGATCATCCTTACGTGTCTTAGGAGATGGCTCCACGACAGTGCTCTCCCCGGTCTTCCCCTGTCCCCTGGTGTCATCAAAAACCAGTCCCGGTTGATCAGCAATCTCATCATCAAAGTACTCTCTGCCCTCCGACAAGCTCAACGAATTTGAGGCATTTGTCGGAGTCCCTGGGGAATCATCCTCGTTGACTCCACTCTTCTCAACGATCCTCTCCCTCTTCGACGTCTGATTATCCGACTGCGTGATTGAGGCAGTCAGACTCTCCACAAGACTGTCGACCGGCGACGTCTCGTCGATAAGAGTGGTGGATGTAGCAGCAGCTGCTGCAAATGCAGTGTCCTCAATAGTCAGCAAAACTGATCTCAAGGTACTTTTGGGTAAGGTACCGCTCTTCGCAGCATTCGAGATGGTCTTCATAGCGTCTTGACTTGTGGTCAAGGGGTCCCTAAGTACCTGAGTTGTCCGGTATTCGTCAATGGAGCTGAAGGAATACTCATCAGCCATCGCTTCACCATGACCATACTCAGGATCATCAGAACTTGGGGGGCTGAAGTCTGATTTTATCGATGGGACTTTCTCAGAGCGAGATCTATCTTTGTAGACTTTTTCTTCCCCTAGGCCTTCGTCATACCCTTCTGAAGAGGTTGTGGACATCGATGTGGTTGATTCTGTATATCTGGTGATGTGAGACATGATTTTGTAAATTATTGGGGGGACTGGAGAGACAAAAACATACAAAAAACTAGAACCATCCAGTCAACAATGAGACTCGATTATGAAATCGTTGTGAGGGTAAATTGACATTACAAACCATTGACATTTAAATATTTTCTGCCTGCATTGACCGAAAGTGGGCATTCTAACTCGGGAGGAGAATCAGACCAGCATTCCCCACGTGTTCACATGCCTCGCCTTCACCTCGGGGCGTAATTTTGCACGTGAGGACGACTTGTCCACTTCTCCTCTCTAGGTGAGAAATATACTATTTCGGGGCTATCGTACAGATGACGAAATTATAATTGGTACTCCTCACGGACGTGCTGGTAAATATTAATATAGTTCCAAAACGAGAAATGATTGGTCATCATTTCAGTTCGAAATAAGAATAGAGTAAATTGATATAATGTCCTGAGTGATGGAGTCATCAATGCGCTAACTACATCCTCTTTCTAATTGATTAATTATTCTGCAATACATGAGTTAAAAATGGAAATTGGATTCCATCCGAACTGATGAGAGAATAGATAATTAAAACAGGGGATAACATTCTGTATGTGAATTTAATTGCCTTTATAATATTCTGTCATTTCCCAATTTTCTCAGAATATAAGAAATAACGTGAAATTCTGCTCATATAAAATCATATGGCTTTCAGGTCTAAAAATTCTGGAAGTAGCCAGACCAGTCAATCAAGACCATTTACCATTTGAAAGAAAGTGTTGGTAGATGGAAAAAAATAATAATATTGAGACTCGAAAATTTTCAGTTCAGGCTTGAAGGCCTTAAATTAAGGCATTCGAGAGTTTAAAATGGAGATTCTAAGTCCCATCACAAAGTAAGTATTCTTTTTTGGCGAAACTCACCTATTATCCTTATTAATCACCCTCTGATACTGCACAGTCCTCTCACGAACGATCCCGGTCCCCAGGTTCCCAGCGAAGCCCTTAGGCAGAGGGATTACAGAGATCTCAGTGACCGTACTTCCATCCTCCACCTCTCTGACATCAAAGCTCTTTCCACTGACCACCATCCTCAAATTCCTCGGCCTGGCAGCGTTCGCACGCCTTCCAGGGGACTCGAACTCCCCACAATTATCCACCAGATACCCCGGTTGAGAGCTCACCCCAGAGTCCTCAGTCCCCGAGCCCGACTGGGAGCCTCCCGAGCCCTTCGAAGCAGTTGAAACCTTTCTACTCTGATTGGCAGCAGTCTTCGCGATTTTCGAGTTGGAATCCGTCACCCTGACTGCGTACTGGGGCTGGGGAAGGTGGCTCGTGTGGAGGGTATATTTGGAGACAGGCTCAGGAATGTTGGACATTCTTCCCCTAGCCTCTTGGACAACAGCCTGATGATAAGGAGGATTATTTCCTTGATTATTGATTCCAGATCTGACTTTGGGATTTCCATGGGATTTCTCAGGATTGAAGTAAACCCCGCGGCCCTTCTCTTGGGGGTAGTGACCTTGACCAAAATGAGAGCCCGAGTGACCGGCACAAATGTCACTGACCTTATCCGCGAATTTGGCCTGTGGAGAACGAAAACCAAAACGATTTGTGCGAACGGCAACACCTGATGCTTGCTCTTTCTTCGGTGGCGCTAGGCGAGGGGTCGAACGACCTGACGAGGCACTCTGCACGCGGGTATGACGATCCTCTTCGTCGATGATACGACGACGGACTTGCTCGGGACCCACGGACTTGGATCGCTGCGGAGAGACCTCTGGAACATTGTTGGCTAGGTGGGCATCACCTCGGGAGCGACGACGGAAACCGAAGGAGATCGAGGTGCCTCGTGTCTGTGGCGTACCCCTCTTCGAGGATCCCTTCTGGTCGCTCTGGAAAGTCAGAAGACACTTTATTTAGTTTTTATTCTACAATTGGAAAGACTACGTAATAGTATTTCCGAGTCTGATCCAGAAATTTTTCATATCAGTTTAGCCCATTTCTTTTTTTCTTGTCACATAAATGTTAATTGGTGGTTAGTTTAATATCAAGTCTTTTTGAGCAAATATTTACTGTAAATTTTTATTCTCGTTCAGCTAATATTTATTATAATAGCTCACATTTTTTCAGACAAGGGTCAGTCCGAAATCGATGGATTTTTGTTTTGTCGAAGGCAATCAAATACTCAATTTTTTCACACAATTGCAAAACATTATTGAGAAATTATTTTTGATGCAAATGGTAAATTATATTGTTTGTGAATAAATTATGAGTACTTCACAAGAAAAATTTTATGATTCTATTATGAAGTTTCACAAGTGAATCTTCAGAAAGATTTTTCGGATTCTCTGTAAATTGATTTCTCATTTAAAAAAAAGGGGGTATTCCGAAATTTTGGGTGTCATAATTGAAAAATTACTGCTCCAATCTTAGACAAGAAAATATTATAAAGAATTTGCACAATTTAATTAAAACTGCAATAAAAATTCGCGTTTTACCCCTCAAATGTTGATGGTTTCTTGGAATTTACAGTGTTTGTTTCACCTATCATCAAATGTGCTGTTTTATATTTTATGATTTACGATTGTTTATACATCAGTGCATGATACAGCAAAACCACAACAAACGCTGCCACGTTTAAAAAGCGTTTCATATGAATTCTCCATTTCCCGCTTGTCACTGAGGTACTTTTGTGAGGTAGGTAATGATCAATAAAAAATGAATCGAGTTTTATGAAAATATCTGGAAAGCGAGTGGGTTTAAAACAAAATACTAAAATATACATGTTATCGCGAATTTCATCATCTCCAAACAGTTAATATGTAGCTTCTCCGCAAAACCACTCGGTTCTGAAATATTTAATCAATTTGTGCTGCACAATTAAATTCTTTCGATTTTTTAACGTCGGGTGATGTAAGAAAAAAAAATAGACATTCATGACTATAAAGTCGTACAGAACCTCACACTTTAGTGAAAAAAAAAAAGAATAAAAATAACTTGAAATCAATGAAACTTCTCAGTCATTAATTCATTAGCACCAGACATTGCCTGATCCAGTATTTATTTCACCGGACGAATGTTTATTTCTAGTAAAACCATTGCACTGTTTGATCTCCCCACTAATGAACTCATAAACTCATAATCCTCGAACGTGAAGCTGTTGACTGAGAGAGAAAATTGTCCACTGGCCACAGACTGGCGTTCTATTTTGAGAACTCCTTCTCGAAAACAGGGATGACAGTGGTATCCGTCATCGTATCCCCCCAAAAAACAATTACAGCTCTTCCCATCTACCTCGGAAATTTCTCCCTCAATTGCCCGTTAAATTAAAATCCTCATAAAATCTCTAAACATTCTAAAACAATGCATACAGTTCTATGATGACGTTGTAATAGCAAACATTCCAGAAAAAAAATAGATTGTCAGTTTCATGAAATAAAAAATGAAATAGTTTAGAAAGTGGTGCTCGACGTTTTGCTAGACACAGAAAAAAATTTTAATGTTTGTGTCTGGTTTTTTGAAAATTTTAATCGTGAAAAAGCAATAATAAATGATCAAATTTTCATCATGAATTTCAAACATTTTTTTCTATTCTGAAAATTGAGAAAATTAAGTTTAGAAAAATACATGCAAGAAACTAGTGTTATTAGAATTTTAATTTTTTTCTTCATGTAGCTGAAATTTTTTTCCATACAAGGAAATGTGAGAGTTCTTCAAGTAAAATTTTGTTTAATATTTTCTTTAAACTCTCTTATTTCCTAGGTAATAGGTAACAGTATAATTTTTTTCGCCGTTAGTACATATTGATAATAATGTGAAAAGAAATGAGACCGTACTTTTTCCAACAATGGAACCCATGATTCATTAGATAAATTGAGGAAAATAAATAAAAATTATCGTGTTTTATACATACAATTGAAATTGGTATCGATCTATACAGGAACTTATTTTCAATGGAATTGACGGAGAAAGGAAGAATAATAACTTATAAAGAAAGACTTTTGCCGAAATGTTTTGCGACCCTGTTTGCTCACCCCTTTCGTATTAATTGATTTATTGATTAGATGGTCATTTGAACGTTGATTTATTAAACAATTATTTAGAGATTTAAGAGAAATCGTCAAAGAGATTTATTTGCTGAAAATTTATAAACGGTCTAAAAAGAGGGCGTTGTCATTGTCTCCTAAACAAATTGCCAACGTAATCTGTCAAATACGCAATCAAATACAAATAATTTTAAAGGAAAGACATTCCACTAAAAAATGTACGAAATTCTCCCCTAAACTACCACATTCACTCAACTAAAAAAAAAAAACAATTTCAGACGAAAGGTTTTATTTCTATCAAGAAATTAACGGCTCGAAAATTGATTAAATAATATCATCTCGTACTGAGAGAAAACAAATTTTCTCCAAAAAATTGTGTACTAATTTCAAAGGCAAGAAATAATGTATTTACAATCAGAATGTGTTTTCTCAAATTGAGCCTAGTTGAATCCATTTATTAAAAAATGTTGCAGTGCCAAATCCAAGATATTCTAATGCAAAAACCACTAGATTTCGTTTAAGAAGTGATTTTCTTCGTGTGCTCCAGTTGCTTCCCATTTTTCGGATAAGTATAAATGTTCTTGATGAAAGATCTCTTATCTCTAAGTGAGATATTTTCGGGTTAATTTCTGAACCATGAATTTCTTTAAAAAGATAAAAACTCCGCACAAAACATTTTTTCGTACGAAATCAATTTCAACGATTACTCCTTGTTTGACGTCGATGGTAACGGCAGGCGGAGAAGGCAAACGTGATCAGGCCGTTTTTTGGAAACACTTGAAAAATTTAAATTAAGATTTCTACGATTGTCTTTTGACATTTTTTACTAGACACATTCCTTCTCAAGATCTATAAATTTTGCTTTTGTCACCTTCGAAAATTCCACTATATATACTACTTTGATAATTGAATCATCTCACCCTTGAAGGATTATAATAAATCTCATCCTTTTCATTCTCCTCAGCATCCTCCTCTTTGAACCGCAGTCCATACCGATAATCCATGACTCTCCAAAGTACAAGTATAATAGTTAACCAATTTAAATTGATAAAAAAATTCACAAAAATAATTTCTCTCCCTCGCAATCCCTCTAGTTAAAATCTTCTTTGTAGAGAAATAATTAATTCTACGATGTCAGCAGTCACAACTCCATCTCCTCAATGATGTTATTCGTGTCACTCCCCGATGATTACCAATTAATTAATAGATTATTTGAAACTTTAAAATGACGTTGTTCGATTATTCTTATTACTTTAGAGCAAATTTGAGAGAAGACCCGGTACGGTGTGACATTGCTCGTTCTGATACGCACACCGGACAACCCCTGGGTGGAATTAAGGTCCTCAATATCCAACGAGGGAGATCGATTGAACGTAGAGCGCCGGCGTCGCGACGCCATTTCCACGAACAAACGAAACGGGGGTGAGTTGAGGGTTGGAGGAATGGAAAGAGAACTAGACTCAGAGGGGCTTTATCAGCAAGTCTCTGGATATCTTGAGTAATTGGACAATTGAAGAGTTCAATGTCTGGAATCATTCCAAGAGCATCAATTCAGATCAATTTACATTTTTTTGGGGAAGTTGTCACGTTATTTTGGAAAATTTTAGATTTATAAGTAGAAGAAGAAATTCATTATCAATTTTTGCTTCCTAATGGAAGTATTGCAATCGGTTGAGGTTCAGATTTTCTGATTTTGCCTGGAAATTATGTAGAGTGTAGTCAGTTCGGCTGACCTTACATTCAACTTTTAGAAAACCAAACGAATAAAGGACTAAAGTATTTTTGCTGAACTGAAATTTTTTCAAGTTCTAGATATTAAAGGGGACTAACTCTGGGCACAAGATCAGCTCGACCAGTCCAGTATAGTTTTCGGAAGAAAATGATTTGTTTTTTGTTAATGGTTTTTTGCAAATATTTCAAAACTACAGGATCGATTTCAATTTTTCGGCTCTCAGAATTTTTGTTTTAAAACCCTCTATCGAGATCGCCCACCACCTATATCCCTTTCCTCACAAAATTTTCGAGATATTTCTACTTTTCTTCTTTTTCACTAAAATCGTTCGCACGCTCATTTCCATAAAAATTAATACATCAACTTGAAATTTGAAACTAAATTGCCGTTCAATATAACACGAGTTGATCTCGAAGGTAGGCTCAATCGAGTCATTAGTTTAGGAGATATTAAACTTTATATCTAAACTATTTTTTCGCGAATATCTAGAAAAAGATCGTTTTTCTCGTTTTTGGGAATAAAAATAGTTTTGATCCAATGTTCAGTTTAGGAGATATTCAAGAGTAACACAAAATTAGATTTAACAAAAACAAGGTGCCAAAAGTTGAGACGTTTCTTGGAATTTTAAATTTGAATTAAACTTTAAGAATGAAATTAAACCAATTGTGATTCTTGAGGGCGATTTTCATTTGGTGAATATCTCTGGAAGAACAATTTTCATGGATCCTTTCGGGAGCCTACTACCAAGGTAATTGGTAGCAATGAAAAAAAGAAAAATGATTGAAAGCCCAAAAGCAATTTCACCCAAAGCGGCAACCCCTGCTTGTTTTCAGATTTCCACATGGCATTAACAATTTACACAATAACTCAATTGTTAATTAATTAAATTGATGGAAAAGGCAGAATACGATTTCGCAAAAAATGTCATTAGACTTTTTTATCATTAAAAAACAAGGTAATAGTAAAAAAATTCGAAACGTTACATTTACACCTTGCTTCATTAATTAAACAAAATTTTAAAACAAATTATTGGGCAATCAGTCCATATGACATTTCATTAAATTTTTCTACGAACTGAATCAATTGACCACTTGGTGCTCAAACCAAGTAAGATCAAAAATAAAATTGAGTTGTACAACAACAACGATTGATTGTTAGAAAAAAAAATGAAGTTTCATGGAGAGTTTACCAATGATCCGGAAAATTCCAGAATTTTGAGCAGTGTAAAAATGAAAATTCCTCTATGTCCTTAAATTCCGAAAGGAGTATAAGTATTTAGTACCGAGTTACACGGAATATTTAGTAAAATGTGAATTTTTATGAAGATTCTTCCCTGAAATTATATTCAGTGTCATTGTCCTGAAAATTCAAGAATACCTTCCACGGGATTTTCTGAATTTCCATTAATTTTCAAGGGGAAATGAATCTGAAATTTCCAGTTCTCATTGATTTTTCATCACAATCATGAATGTTCAGTGACAAAATTTCTTGAAATTCCAGTGAAAATTAAATGCGATAAAAATTTCGTAGAAGTCTACTGGACCATTCACACATAATTTTCTAACAGTGTACTCAATATAGTGAATGGCTTGATGGGGACACAATGGGGACACTCTTATGAGGTTCACACCAGTCGTGTCCCCCTCACGAACCCTGAGTGATACTAAGCGCAGGTAAGGTTTGTAATACCTCGCCGCACATTGATTTTATTTAATTCATATACCTACCTACAGTAGCCAAGTATAAGAAGAAATCCCAAATCTGTATGTCTTGATGCGATCAATTTATTCAAAGCAACCAGATTCGGACCCTATAAGTGTCATTTCTCACAAAATAGAGGCAAAATGAACCAACCCTTGCCTCAGCTTCCGAAGAGAAAAATTTGGAGGTATCTATCTTACCTGTTTACCAAGTATTGCAGAATGACCCCGTCAAAATTAATTTTGGAACATTACTAACTACGAAGTTTTTTTTGTGTAGAGAATGGAATTTACAGAAAATATATATTTGGAATTTTGTTATTGACTATATCAGTCATTAAGAATATAGCTTGAGGCATTGCAGGTGATAGGAACCATAAGTGTTCAACGGAATAGCGGTTGGAATCGGCAGATAGTCCAAATGATTTATACTGAGAAAAAGAAATGATTTTCGCGAGGGGCTATTTACTAACAAAACTAGTGACACAAAGATTTCAGACTGAAATCGATTCCACTGTGATTTAATGTGATTGCAGATGATTGCAAAAATTTGATTTTAATTGCGAATATAATATGAGAAACACTCTTACAGAACAGCAAAGTAACATTTATTTTAATTAAAATAATGTCCATAATGCATCCGGAAATGTTCCTCAGAATCCAATAATCCCTGCAATATTTGTCTCGCGCGTTTCACTGACTCATCCATCGTCGTTGTTGTCATTTCACTAAATGATACCGGTTCCACACTAATTTGTCCAAACTCTTTTTCAGTGGCTGGTAGTGTAGTCTTTTTTATATTGGAATTCGTAGAACTTTCGCTACTCGCCTTACCTCCAAACAGATTGATCTCCGAAAAAAAAATCGATTTCAGATAATTTCAAGTGATTTCAAGTGATTTCTCTGATTTCATATGATCGGAACTTGTAAACGAAAAGACTTTTCGTTTACTAGTAAACGAGAAATGGCACAGTTCGCATACTCGCTGAACGTAACATCACTACCAGGGTGTTTCAACTCGTGTGATTGGCAGCCCTCGGCTTCGTCTCAGACCGGAAACTTCAAACTGGTGACGAAATATACGTTTTTTTTTCGTAAATCGGCGGAAGAACGTGCATTATCTAATACCAAACATCATTGAGCAGATTGGAAAGGAATACCAAAGAAGGATGCAAAAAGACATTACAGTTCCTAAAAAATATTGAAATGTATAATTTAGTATAATTCAATGTAATTGTAATCATTAAAACATAAAATGTAATGTAAAAAGAACATGGTCGCTTATAACCCCAGCAGTTCTATAGCGACGGTAAATAAACGTATAAAAAAAAAACATCATTGAATCCTAGAAATGAACCACAGTAGGAGTCACTCAAGTACGGTATTAGCATATTTTTTATTCTGACACCCCCCCCCCCCTTCATGTCAGCTTAGCCCTTATATTGATAGCACGTACTGTCATTGATCGTCGGTCTCCTCCTCGTCCCCCAGCTAGGCTTACGTAATACTTGAATGCTCTTTATGCCATAGGTGCCCGTAATCACGCGATTCTAACCTCGCTTCGCTCGGTTAAATCGCGAATTACGGGCACAATGACATAAAATATTGTATGGAA
>JAPYZN010001358.1:0-27462 GCA_030522865.1 Psyttalia lounsburyi | reverse complement strand
AAAAACGGCCAAAGGCTCACCTTCCTCCAAAAAAATCGAGATTCCGGCATCTCCGGTCGGCCAGATGGCCAGCCAGTCATCTGTCTGGCCCGAAAGGTCATGACCATTTTCCGTCGTATGTTAATGAGAATAGAATCGAATTTATTTCCTTTGATGTTACAAATGTTTTTTTCTTTGTTTAACATCCACACAGGCCTTATCAAAACCAACCAACTCCATTGTATACTTTTTCTTATCAATACTCAACAGAACATAACAGATTAATAATACATCTTTGTTTATTTGAGTTATACTAAATTATTATTCACTCTTATTAAAGTCTTTTTTATCACGCTGTGTCGGAAAAGTAACTTTTCAGTCACTCTCCGCCTCGCGTCGAGGGACTGAAATGTACTTTTTTTTCGACACATTGAGATGAAAAATTATGTTCGTAACTCGTGAAAAAAGTGGTTTTTGACTCGTGGGATTATATCACTCGCCTTCGGCTCGTGATATGCACCTCCCACTTGCCAAAAACCATTTTTTTTTCACTTGTTACGAAGTATACTATTTTATAATTTGGTATGTCACTGCACTTGATGCCTTCCTCGTTCTCAAGATTTCTTTTTGGTCTTTCTTCCACACCCCATCGTATAATAATAATATATTCAATAAATATTATGCACACGTCTAGATAATTTTAATTAGTTAACGGTAAAAAGAAAATTTTACTGATCATCCGCCAATTTTGGCCCATTTTTTGTTGACTTGCCACGAGGAAAGAAGGGAATTTTGACACTCATTAGTTCAATTGACGGGATAAAAAAGATCAATAATAATTTAGTTTCTATTTAAAGAAGAAAATGAGAGATGAAAATTATTGAATAATTCGGGGAAAGTGTAATTGATAGCTTGGTACACTGGCAGCTCTCGATTCTGAGGCTTTGGCGGTTGAGAAAAAAAAACGAAAATGGAATTGAGGCAGGTGATGGGAAGAGTCAACGGTATATGTTATTCGGATCACTCTTGATCATTACGCATCACACGATTCGTGTGCGTTTGTCGCCGAGAATTGATCGCGACACGAGAACTTAATTAGGATTTAACTTGGTAATAAAATTAATTAACAGCGAGCAACTGCATATTTTACATACTTAGTATTTATTTAATTCAAGGTTGAGTAGAATTTTTACGGAATTCTGGGTGTATCAGTATTTTTTTTAATCTCTCAATTATATAAGATTTTGCCAGTGGCACGAATTGCGATTTAAAAAAATTACGTGTTTCGATGATTAATATCAGTGCATTTTTTTTTATAATTTGATAAAATGATTGCTATCTTGTATAAAATGATGTTCAAAGGAGTGTTTATTATAAATTCATATGATTTTTGGAAAAATCGTGCAAGCACTAGTTCCACATAAAAAATTGTTTAAAATATTTAATTCTTCGTTTGAAATAATCACCGCTAAAATTCCAAAAATTCTAATCATTTTGCAGTGAAATTATTGGATTATCGGTTAGATCGAGTTCCAATTTTTGAAAAATGACAATTTATAAAATGTAAAAAAAATCATGATATCATCAAAACTCATCAATCAATATTACCTCATTCTACTCGCTCTATTTTCCGTAGTCTCTCTTTCAAGAATTTCCACTGTCCCCATACCGAAAACTTTTCATCTGGAAATTGAATGAAAAAAAAAAAATGGAGAAAATAAAAAAAAGTGAATTTAAACACGCAACTGGCGTTGGGTATACGTATGCAAACACACCTATCACGAAGAGTTGGTGTATCGCTTTGTGTGGATCTCGGTTGGGTCGTGCATCGTCAAAAAGTGCAAACACTCGAGGAATTGTTGGTTGAGAATGGCCTTATGTATTTCACTGTCGTTGATTCCTAATCAAGTGTCCTCGAATGAGACTATGACAATGGCCATTACTCATATTCGCGATTAGATGCTCCAGATATAGGGTCATCATGGTCGTCAACTGTTTCTGAAGAAATGAGGGGGGGAAAAAAATTGCCTGAAAAATACACGCAATTTCCAAAATGCGTTACACCGGGAGAAAAAATTATTTCAATGAGAAAGATGATTCACTTCATGCTAAAAAATATTCTCCAGTTAATTATTCTCAATTTTTCTCATACACTTTCCCAGTGTCTTTCGCTCAAAAATAAATAATCAATAAAATAAAAATTGTCTCTTCAAAAATAGGTATTTGTAAAATATTTATGCAAACGACCTGCTCATGAAAATAATCGAACGATCAAATGCCCAATTTGTGCCGCCCCCCAACTCTCTTTTTTTTTATTAACTTCCCGATAAGGAAGTTATTGTTTATTTATTTATTTTTTTCAATTCCTCATTTCGGGTCGTTTTATGAAAGAAAGCGTTCGTCAGATGTTACGACCTCCTCTCGCATTTTTTTAAAGCCACAACAATCTGACGATTGGTCTTGGGGTTAATATGAGGAAGGAAGAGACGACTTGGGACGATATGCAATTAAGCTGTCGATGGCATATCGAGATGGCTTACCTCTGCTCATCCTCGGCTCGGATCTTCCAGGCCCTCAGCGCTGCAATTAATTGCATGGTTAGCCGATTAATGCGTTGAAACTGATCGAGTATGGCAATTTGCCCCGTGGCCAGCAGGCGGAAGCCATTCGCATCACCTTTTTCGACCTTCGGTCAGAAAAAAAAGAAAATTTACATCTTTTGATAGATTGCTCCCAATACCACAAAAAAATTTCATAGTCAATACTCCACGATTACTCCATTAATAATCAATCCAATAAATAATAATGACCATTATTATTAATTGCACAAAACTCAATAGATAGTTTGAGGGAAAAGTTACAGAAAAAGATGCAGACGAATTTTTTTTTGCAGTTTATCGTATTTTTTTCAACGACTTTAAACTTGTAAAATAAATATTGAAGAATACTCATCTTTTTTGATATAGCAGATGTTGAATTTTCAATGAGCCTAAATTCATATTAAAAATAAAACAATAGTTTGTTGGGCTCCAGGTGTTTTCTGGCTTGCTTAAAGTACCTATGGAAAATCCAAATTTCCCGACGAATGCAATTCTATTTAGGATTCCGACCTCCGTCTGCGGTTGAAATACCTACTTCTTTTATTTTCCACTGCAACTCGCAATCCTTCAGCCACCTTATATTCGTCCTTCTCCCCGATTTTATTTTTCTTTCTTTTATATTTCCCCAGAGCCAAGTGTCATCGCACCCTGAAACCAGCTGCGTACCCGCAGCCGGGCGGGAGGTTCGCTGCGTTCCTCTGTACGTATCTGACAAATCCGATCTTCCGGTTGAATGTGGAGAAACAAAAATCGAGAGGTGAAAATACATGTTTATCGATGGATGACGTGTAATATCTGTTGTTACTGGATCCGCGAGAAACAGTTAAGATAGCAATTCAGAATTTGTCCGTTGAAAATTCAAGTAAAGTTGGTTTATTCCTGCTTGCGCAGTGTGGGAAATGACATTTCTAGTGTCGGAAGGGTTGCATTTGATGATTTGCTCGTGGTAAGACATAGATTTGGAATTTAGTATGCTTGGGTGGATGATCGCAACCTTCTCCTCACCTTCCCTACTGAAGGCTTATAAATTATATAATTTTCAATCAATTTGATTCAATGCAAATCAACGTGCGGTAAGGTATAAACAAACCTCACCAGCACTTAGCGTTACCCAGAGTTCGCGAGGGCGTCGCGGCTGGTGTGAACACCACAAGGTGTACAATGGTGTACACTGGTGTACACTGGTGTACATTGTTCACAATGGTGGCAATGCCTTCTCATCAGGCTATTTACTCAATTGAGTCCAATCCAATTTTATTCCTGATTTGACTTAGTTTAAGGACTAAGGGGTGAGCTAATTCAGTTTCAAAGGAAAATTTAACAGACTAGTTATATTTGCTGATTACCAAAATATTATACTGCCTTCCATTTGGTGAGTAGAATACAAAATTTAAAAAGGAAAAATATTCTTTAAAAAATCTTATAGCATACAAAAAACAGATTTTTTCGACACCCAGATAACTGAAATTTAGACACAAAACCTAGATTTAAATTTTTGGGGGAAAGGGGAAGAAAATTCTTGCAGCTCTTGAGCGCTCGAAGCGTGAGGAGACTCTCATCTGAGGATGTTTCATTCGGGGAGAAAACACTCAAAAAAATCATCCAAATCCTGAAATATTCCTATTATTGTTTATTCTTTAACTACTGATTTTAATGATTAATTAATTATCCGGCGCGATTTTTTGCACTGCCTTGAACCGGTTTTACAAAAAAAATCCTATCGTTTGCAATTCAGATGTTTTTACTGATAGCAAAACGAAATAAAAACCGACAGATTAATGGGTTTTATGAGTCTGAGGGTATTAATTACTCATCTATTGGCGCGTGGCATTCATTGAGTGAAGCGGCAGTTGGTTCCCGGAGATTCACCATTGGATTTCCTCTCCGCACTGTGTGGCGCGCGTCTATCCCGGCTAATTCTCGGGGGGCGCTGGGCCACTACACGCATTTTTTTTAACGAGAATTTTTTTCTTCTCATCCTTTTTTATTCCTCCGGTATGTCAGGGCTTTTTTCTCTCTCAGACATGGTTTTTGCGAATATGTTGCTACGTTGAATATATAAAAGGCCTCTTGTATATGCGATCCTGTGGCACACGTTAGCATGCTGGCGTGCCGGGGCCACCTGCGGCTGACGGAAAAAAAAAGCGTAGAGAGATATTCAACCGAGGTTTCAGTTACAAATTAATATATTATTCCCTCGCGCATGTTGAGGAGTTCGGGATATTTGTAAAGTTGCGGCGGCGAGCGGTGTCGCGGCTACCAGGGACTAGGGAACGCAGCGAAGTCTTTGCATAAGAAATCCGCGAGGCCGTCCGAGAGTCAAGTTCATGAAATTTGCGCGATATTTAAAGGAGTGTTTATCATTAATTTATATGATTTTTTTAATGAAACCGCGCATGCTCTAGTTTCATTAAAACAATTATTCAAACATGAATTTGATTTGACCAGTGCTCAATTAAAAAATGCCTTCTCGTTACTCATTGTCCCTAAAAAATGTCTCGTTTCGAGGATAAAAATGATAGAATCAAATTGCCTCTTATTGTGTTTACATTCGCATTTTTATAAAAAAAAAAAAGAAAAAAAAACTCCAGTCTTTCATGTTATGACCCCGAACCCGCGTTGTTCATACTATAAACCTGTAGAGATAAAAAAAAACAATGGGATGAGAGAAATAAAAAAATATATAACCACAAGGGGGACATACTCCCACTGTTGAATATGAGCCCGTAACACGACACTCAGTGTAAATAAAGTGTCCCGCAACTCGTCAATATTACTCTATTTCCTCTCTAGGGGGTGGCAGTTGCAAAAACTTGGAAAAACTGAAATTTTCGGACAATTTAAAATTGATTTTTGTTTCTCAATGCCATCTATTCTCTGATAGTACAAAAGTTTCTTTATTTGCTATCTCTATTAGGCTCTCCACTAGATTAAGTAGTACTTTCGTTACAGTATATTTAGTTATAATTCAATTATATACATTTTTGCTACAATTTGAAATTCCAGCTCCTCCTGATTATTCCGAAATTTTTGCGTCGCGTGCCAATATTCGTTATCCATTAAATGATTATATTACGAAAATATTGTGAGCGATTTCACTCCTCCAACAATGAAAATGCTCTCTCCATCTGACATTCGATGATTTGAACATTATAGGTTTTAAAAATCCTCCCAAAAACGACAGGTGAAAACTCGCCCGTGGAATTCTTCATTTTCACCCACTTGAAGGAATCTCGAGTGGTTCGCCGACCAATGGAAAATGTTAAAAACTCGCGTTCCCATTATCCGACATCCCTCCAACAGCCTTTCAAGATTTATTGAGCCTGGAAGGTGGCTTTTTTACCTCTCAAAAGCCAAATCCATTGTTGAAGATCAATATGGCTCTTAGCGTCGCGGTGAGAACCTGTCATATCGATTTTCACATATTTTGGAGATTGAAATCTTGAGATCTAGTTCGGGGTGAGTGAGGGCGTTTGAAAAACCTGCTCTTGGCGTTGGATGGATCTGATGGAGGCTGGAATTTAGAGATTGAAGAGCGATTTTTTTTGGCTAATTGTAGCTTGTGATTTATTTCGATGAGAAGGACTTTCAGACTGTGCACTGGGAGCAAAACATACTTTTGACAAAAAAAAATTACAAAATATAAAATTTATAGATGAATTATTTTGCTCTCAGACGGATGGAGTCTTTCAACAAGTTGAGATTCTTTTGCTGCGTGAAAATTTCCGTCATCGACAAAGAGTGCATTAGATCTTGAATTTAATGGATTGTGAGAATCTGTAAATTCTTGATTCCACGATTTATCATCCCCAACTGAAAAATTCTTGTTTGGATTTATTGACGAGCACTTTCATTATGAATTCAAGTGCGTAGAACATTATTTTGATGAGCAGTTCGTTCGGAAAAATATTTATAATTATTATGAGTTTTATTCAATAGTCAAAATTTGATTGCACTTGGTTTTTTTGGCCAGGTATCCGTACATAAGAGGAAGATTTAATTAATTTCACATATGCACCACTACAGAATTGAATTTCTACCTGCGAAAGCCCGTTAATCGGCAATCCCACACGCAATCGCCATTTTTCGTGCCCTCCGCTGTACTTAAATCGTCCGTGAACGTGTCCGTAACACTGTAATGTTTAAAAAAATAAGAAAAAAAAAACGGCAAATTTTCGTTCATTTTTGCAACACTCCACATAAATCTCATATACCGTTACTGCATTCGATGATTTTTGATTGAGCAATTTTCATGATGATATGTCTGAAAATTGCCCTCAATTCAATGAACAATCTCTAGATTAAACAACAACAGCATGAAAAATATTGGGGCGAAAAAAAAAATCGAGTGCTTCCAATAATCGCGGAATTGGGTTTCGTCTCAAATTCCCAAGTACAATTTAACAATCAGAATGATACCGTCGCAGTCCACCATTTCAGTACTTTGCACGCAGACAGGTAATGTCGGAGAGTGTAATCCTCCGTTTGTACATATCTCGAGTTATACATAATTCATGGACATCGTGTGTAAAATTGGCGCGTGCATACCACCGCGAGGTATATGCAATCGGCACGCGCTTTTTCTGTAGTAGTGAAAAGAAATTGCAAGGGCCTCATAAGGAATTTGACTCGAAACCATTTTTCATCTACAGTAGAAAATTCGTTTATGAGATTCAAATTTCACTCAGTAATTATATATTTTTTGCTTATTTAGTAATGCAGTATGTCTAGAATATTCTCCCGAAATTTAAAAATGATCCGAGTAAAATGATTAATTAACTATTAATTATTAATTAGGGCTTTCAGAAGTCCCACACATCCAGACCACGTCATCCTAGCGCGTCATTTCAATCGTGTCTTTCTCGAAACTCTATTTTTTAAATGCGTAGTCACCGTAGCTTTCTCAATAATTTCCGAACCAATCGTCTTCAAATTTTGCCTACTTCTTCAATATAATATGTTCTCGTGGTTCAACTAAGGATTTTTTTTTTTCTATTATAACTAATTTTTTAAACTCATACAGCGTGGAAATCTGAGTAAAAAATGGGACTTACGGTTCACAATTCTGCCAAAAATTCAAATTTTAAATTTTATTTTTTTTCCTTCGTTCAAGCGCGAGCTATAAGCATCTACTAAAAGCAAATGTTTGTTTTTTTCATTTCGGATAAATTGGTCATGAGTTATCCTGACTATCCTGAGAGAAATTTTTTCTGAAGGATGAGGCAATGAGGTCTCAATGGCTGAATTCTCAATATTTCTCAAAATTTGCACAAATGAGACGTTAATTTACAAGAATTTTTTAAAAGCAGTTATTATATTTTTATTTATATATTATTTATGTTAATTTCAAGTTCACATACCCTTACCATGAGGGCTCTGGATCTTCCTGCAGATGCCTGACAATCTTGTGTCGTTGGTTGTGATGAATGTCTTTGGTTTTCTTGTGCTCTGTAGCACCTGGTCTCAATACTCCTTTCCTCATTGATCCTATCGTGGTCACAGCTCTGTCTTCTCCATCTCTACCTCTCTCCCTCGTCTAGCATCTGGGAAGTGTCCTGGTCAGTGCCGTGACGGTGCGCGTGCACCGTTAATAATCTCTCGATCTCACGAATTTTTTCCTTCTTTAACTTTTAAATATTCAAATCGACAATTGATATTTTGGGAAAGAAATTACATGTGGTACAAATGAAGCTCAAATTTCGCCTGATTTTTTTATTTGCGGAACCCGAAAAACCATTTATTTTGATTGAAACAATAAATTTGTTTAAATAATTCGAAATCAATTTTTTTGTGGTTCAGAAAAAATGGTCAGTTGGATTTTATTAGAAAAACTACTTTTAATTATTAATCGATTCGTGATTCAAATATACTCTTTATTAATAGTCACAACATATTTTTTTTGGATCAAGAAAATTTATTTTTTTGAATGCAATGAATTGTCTATTGCAAATTAATAAATAGTGTTTTTGATTTCAATGAATGATCTATTAAAAATACATAAACGGCTCTGTGGAAATTTGCAAATCATTTATTTGATATAATAATAATAATTATTATTTTTTAAACAGTGGCGAAGTTTATTCATTTGTAACAGATGTTTTCGTAAAATAAGACCAGAAAAAAAAAGGATAAAAATTTGTATTTGATTCAAATGGACCGTTTTTATGACTGTAGATTATCTCCTTGATTTTGCGTATGAGTGCGTCAATGATTGCGATCACGCTCTAATCGCGATCCACAAGTGTCAACGTCTACAGTGACATCCGGTACGGAAAATATTTGGAGATTGGGGGGAGAAAAAAAAATACCAATCGTATTGCCGTGACCCGGATTCGAACCGGGGTAGCTACGGCCACAACGTAGAATCATAACCACTAGATCATCACGGCTATAGACGGTATATGAAAATTTCGAGTGAAATTTCGGTGGAAGTGGTTTTGCTAAATCAGTTCATCTGATTTTTTTTCTTTCTAGTTTTTATTTTTTTCCTACTTCTGATTTTATGATCTGATACGAACACTTATGGCCTATATCTTCTCGTACAATTTTCTAGACAAACCAGTTCAAAAATTCAGAACTCTCTAAATTTGATAAATTACACATCAAAATCTATTTTATTATTCTAATTATTCACATATATTTTATATTCACATAAAATTTAATTCATGTCATCTCAATCCGCTTTCTTCTCCTTAAATGCAACTTAATATTTACTATTTTTGGTAATTGTTAATTTGTTTATTCATCTGGGTGGACCAGTCGAATAATTTTTTTTCTATTGAAAAAAAGGAGAAAACTTTGGAATGATTACTTTTTGAAAAGTATATTTTCCAAACTGTAGGATTCCCCTCGTTACTCATCCCCATCCGCTCCATTTCCCATAAACGAATACAATCATTCCAAAATCGTTTACTGGAAGGTCATTGAAATTATCATTTAAACTTTATTACTCTCCGTTTTGGTCTCTCCAGAGTGCATCATTTCTCTCTCCTTCTTCACTTCTTCAACCGATCCACCTTATCATGGCACGCGCGCTTCACCTGCCCATCCCCCTCAGCCTTCACCATTTATTACCTTCATTACCCCATGGCGCCTCCCATTTCTCCGTCCGTAGAAGCTCGTGTTGCATTCATAAATGCGTTCCAGCAACGATTTCACGAGTTTTTGTACCATCTCGATGCACATCTTCAGCATCCTTTTCTATTCCATCTTTTTTTCCTCTCTCTTTTTCCAATGGGTTTTTTTTCCTACCTGTCAGGTAGAGGAGATACTGACCTGACAGACTCGAAGACGAGAATTCTATTCTTGGTAAATGGTGGAAATGTCATCAAACGGACCCAATAAGTAGCAAACACCTGCGAGTGTAGCTTGTCGCAATGCGGCCGCGATAAAACTATTTTTTTTTATTGCTCGATCTTGGTATTTTTCGGGGGGAAGAACAATTTTGCACAATAGACTGGAAGAAAAACTCCTTTTGACAATGACGAGCCAAACTTGAGGCCAATAAATATTCTCCAGTCAATTATTAAAGTTTTGCAATTGCCTGATAAATAATTTTATTCTAAAAGTGAGAGAAGCAATTATTTTGAAAGAATGAGATTTTTTTCCCCTCGTGAGAACTAAATAATTTATCCCAAAATTGCAGACTTTGTAAAATTGACAGAAAATTATGTCGGTGCACCCAGTAAATTTTCAGTTGTAAAATTAATTGTTTTTTTCCTCAGTATATAGAATAGAATTGAATTTATTTCCTTCGATGTTACAAATGGTTTTTCCTTGTTTAACATCGACACAGGCCTTATAAAAAACGCTCAACTCCATCCTATACTTTTTTAAAAATAAATATTCAACAGAGGATAACAGATTAATAGTATATCTTTCATAATTTGAGTTCTACTGAATTATTATTCACTTCTATTAAAGTCTATTTGCAAATTGTTATTTCACGACATTCGATGCCTTCCTCGTTCCCAAGTTTTCTTTTTGGTCTTTCCTCATCGTCCCAGCACTCCTTTCTTTTCGCCTCTATTTCTTTAACCGTTTTTCTCCATTTTTCCGAGCTTTGTTCTTAGTACATAAAATCCAATAAATAATCTGACTAATTACCAAATTCGCGAATTTAAATCTTTCCTACGAGGAAGTGCTTTTGGTATATATATGGCGTACGAAATAAAACCGGACCCGTTTTCATTTGGGGCCAACCGAGTGGAGGGCCCCCGGTTGGAATCGAACGAGGAAGAGGGCAAGGACCTCCTAAACGCGTGCTGCACATCAGGTTGCAGCAGACATACACACGTCTTCTCTCTTCGGTGTGTTTCTGTGTGGTATGGGGGAGAGTCCAGCAAAGACGAGCGAGAATAAATTATTTCCTCCAATCCCGGGTGCCCCATGCAAAAATTCACCCCTCCCTCCTCGCCGCCTTACCTTCCTCGTTCCGTGCATTATAAATATGTATACCAGATTTCAATAGATAAGAGAGCACCTGTATATACGCCTGCAAGTTTTATCCTGATTTTTTTCGAGATTGTTTTTTATTTTTTTCTCCCCCCCCCCCCCCCCCCTCTGGTCGATTGAGTCTTCGCAGATTTTTTACGGCGGCATATTTTGGGGTAAATGGCCCAAGAAGATTGTGGCATGAAGTACCGAGGTATCGCTGACATGACACTTGAAAGACGTTAATTCGATGGTTAATTAATTCTGAGATAAAAAAAAAAGTTGTAATCAATTTCGGCCTGAGGTGGAGAAAAAAAGTCCTTAAGCCATTGGTCGCGTTCAACATTTTCAGTTCACATAAAGTCCTGACGGGCATTACCCTGGAGAGAGTAATGTCATGTTCATTTTTTGACGGTATTTCAATACTCGAGTGGATTTAAATTCTGAATGTTGAAGGGAAAAAAGGGGGTTTTGATGAAGATGTTTTCGGTACATTTTAATTACGATGAATTGACAGTCAAGAAATATTGAAATAACTTTAATCCCACCTGCTTAGTTCCCGATTATTGAATCAAAATATAGGGCCCGCGGAGGAAGAAATAAATTCATTAGAGACCCGCAGAATTCAAAACGGTGTTACTCAAAAAAAAAACGAGGGGAATCGAAAAAAAAGAAGGATTGCCACCTCCTCTCATCGTATATCTCCGGCGTACATTCAACCTATCCTCCATCGGTCATTTTCTTTTAACCCTCCGCTACCGTTCGCCCGCACCTGCCGTCGGCAACGACTCCTTCAGTTGTATATATATACATAATTCTGAAAATGAAAGAAATAAAAAAGAATTTAAAAAGTGGAGAATCCCCGTCGCAGATGCAACTGCCAGCCGAACAGGGAGACCGTTACACCTTTGGGTGTTTCTACGGACGATAGGGGTAGGTTAGGGCATGCCTAGGATTCAGGAAACTCAGGAATTCAATGCCTAGATATTGTCGACAGGTGATTCTCTTTTTGAAGGGATACCAGAATTTGGTGGAAGAACATTATTAGAATGAGTGCTTTATTTTTCGTTGTCTCATTCGGAGTTGGATATTTTTTTTCAGACATGATCATCTGGACGAAAGCTCAATTAAGGGCCATTTTCCATTTATCACCTGACCAAAATCGCCTCTATCAATTATTATTAGATAAAGTATTTTTTTTTATTTTCATAAAACACAATTTCCGACCTGTGGGGGTCATAATTCGGTTTTATCTCGATTACAAAATCATCTTCTCTGTAATTAGTCGAGGAATAGACACTTGATTGTTGTTTTTATTTCCTGCAAATGATTTTTAAGGGGTGATCATTTTTTAATGATTTTTTTTTGCCTCGAGTGGAGAAGTAACGGTTCCACTCGGTGGGGCCTTTAAATTGAGATTACACTCGTGCCCTATAGGTTACGTCCTTGAAATAATTCCCCGGACGAAACTGAGAACCTGTTTTGCGTTTCTCATCCCGATGAAAACTGTAAATCAGAGGGGATATTAAATTATACCTCAGCAGAAGATAATGTGAAAAAATATCTATGCAATGTTTTAAGAATAATTAGTATTGTTCATTATGGGTAGATTGTCGAATTTTCTATGCATGTGATTTACATTTTTCATGCTTACCCAATGAGCAATTGGCAAAAGTACACTCTTCAATGACAATACAATACTTTGGAAATTTAAACACTTGAAAATAATTTTGTTGTCTCAAGAGAATCTCTTCTTCGTGTCAATATATTTTTCTCTTAGTGTATTCATAATATCCATCGAATTTAGTAAACTCTAAAAATTTAATTTAAAAACTAAATTTATTCTGTCAACGTTTCGAGTGGTAAATCACGCCCTCATCAGGGGCTATTGTTTATTCCATCTATAATTCAAATCATGATGTACACACCAAATACAATCCAACTACAATTAGGTTGTATTGAATTTGTTATTACTGTAAGTTATTGCCAGTGGTTAAGACTTTTTTTTTCTCTCAGGGTATGTTTGAGCAATTATCAATCAAGTATCGGAAATTTTTTTCGCAGTAAACTTTAATGGTAACTAGCACGTATAACTTCTCAGTTAAATTTTCCTTTGCAACTGAATTATTTCACCACTCAGTGCCTAACGTAAGTCAAATCAATAAAATACAATAAAATTTAGTCAGACTCAATTTGGTGAATAGCTTCATGGGGAGACATCAGCACCATTGTGAGCTTTGTACACCTTGTGGTGTTCACACCAGCCGCGTCGTCGTCGCGGATCCTGGATGCCGCTAAGTGCTGGTGAAGTTTGTTTATACCTTCCGCACATTGATGTGTATTTTATCGGATTTATTTAAAATTATATATATTATGTAACTTCAGTAGGGAAGGTGAAGGGAAGGTTTCGCATATCCCCAGCATACGGAATGCCAAATTTTTATGTCTTGATACGATCAACCATTAAAAGCAACCAGTTCCCGACCCTAGAAATGCCATTTCCTATAATATACAAGCAAAAATAAACCAACTTTACTTCAGTTTTCAAGGGAAAAATTCTGAGTAGCTATCTGAACTGTTTACCATTCTAATTTTATTTGACATTATTTAATGCCTTGTTGAGGTGAGTCGGTGCGATAACTTGAATTGGGAGTGGGAGAATTCCCAGTGGTTCCTGAAGCTTAGTTGGAAGAGGCGCGCAATTGGGAAAATTGGGTTCGAATCCCCGGAATTCCGTTCTGTCGGAATTTTTGTCCTCTCGAAATTCGAATTCTATTTGAATTGTTTTTTATCGATTGACGCCCACACCAGATTAATTGACCACTTCAATTACTTAAGCCGTTGCCAATGAGGTATCTTATATGAAGTAATCAAGGCCCATGTTTCCTCAGGTATCTTATTCGAAGACTTTACTGTACACAAAAAAAAAACCCCGTAATAGATGACAAAAATCATACTTCGTAGGAGGTTTGGATTGTTCGTTTCCACCTCTGGTTATATTTTCCGTTGGCAATTTTTGTCACGTGATTTCCATGTCTTCTTTGTTATTCCCGAGCATATAATCATCATTCTGGAAAAGAAGGGGTTATGCGATGGGTATTTTCACGATAGGGAAAAGAGTACGAGGCGGCGTGGGCGATTGTCTCCTAGTTTCTTATAAATGTAATATGGAATTGTCTAACCCCGTACTTCCTTCATTCTGGCTATAACACTTTTACTTGTTATGTCTCCATGTCGCCGAGTATTGATCCAGGATTTATACGAGAATTTTTCGGATTAATGTCTGGTTTACTTGTGAATTATCTGTCATTGGCAGCAAATTTATTTCGAGTATGTATTTTTTTCGACAAATACGAATTCTTTGAACTAAAAAAGAAAACATGGGGGGAAGATCGGTAAGACTTCAAAGCAAAATCTCTCATTACAAAGAAACACCTTTTCCGATGTGATAGCCACCATCATTATTTTTTATTCTGAATCAGTTTCAATTTTTCCCGGTAATTCACGAGAAATGTCTTCTGGTGTAGGCAGTCGCGCCACGAGGAGCTGCGTAATCGTCTGCCTCGTAAAGAAAAGCTTAAATGTACGAACGGGTGAAAATAACTGGTGGTATAAGAGGTAGCGAAGTATTGAAGAAATATGGCGATAGCCTACTGGGTGGCAGATTGCCGCCTATAGGTAATTAGTGGCTGTAAAAACCAGAGAAGTGGAAACCGGAGGTAAAAATTCCTCGGTCATCGATTTCAATTTTAATAATTGTAAAAAAAAAATATAAACTCTTTTTGTTATAATTACTGAAAATTTCTTGGCAAGTATTGGCTTTGGTTCGAGTCAATTTAATTATCAGTAGGGGCGTATGTATTTGGGAATTAATCGAGCGTGCAGTTTTATTTGTTGAGGTAAAGAAGAAATTTGTTTTCCATGGAAGAAAAAGTGACATGCTTCTCAACATCTGAAATTTGGGGATAAATTATTTTATTATCACACGCAGAACAAAACGTCTTTCAACAAGTTGATATTTTTGTCCGGGAGAATTTTTAAAGACCAGCATAAGTTCCCCCGTAAATTCAAGTCTACATTAGATTTAGAATTCGTTGAATTGTGAAGTTCTCTAAATTTCTGATCCAACAGCTCATCATCTCCAACTGATAAATTCATGTTTTGATTTATCAATGAGCACTTTTATTATGAATTCAACTGTATAAAATCTTCTCTCCCTCTGAGAATAAAATGATTTATCCGGTTAATGACGAAATTTTAAGAATTGACGCGAGAATATTTTTTGGCATCAACTTTGACTCATCGTTGTCAAACGTAATTTTTTTCACTCAGTCGATCCTCATCGACTAATCAATAGTTTTTTTTTAGAGCGGTAATTAACACCGAACTCTAGGCACTCAATTGTTCATTGAAGATGGCTGTGCGTGGCCAATTACTACTTCAAAAAATTTGATTTACGTTAACATCGTAAAAGATGTACTGGTCGAGTTAATCGCACATTCGACCGCGACGTTGTTATTTCAAACAAAACCGAGAATTTGAAATGGATGAATTGGCAGACTTAGGGACTAGTTATTTTCTTGTATGCGCATTATCACTTGGATAAGAGGCACAACTTGCGTGAGTAATCGAGAAGAAATGTTTTTTTTTTCTTTTCGTGTTTTGCGGATTACTCGCCATATTCTCCTCTATTTCATCCACGTTATTTAATTTTTCCTACCCCTATTAATGAATTCATTTATTTCGACGATTCTCAAATCGAAAATTACTTTTTGATGTTTGTATTTCAAAGAAGCAATTATCGACATTTACCCGTCTTTCGGGTTCTTCCGTCGCGTGAAAACAAGAATCGATGGGTTCAATCACTTTTTCGGGAAACGGGGACTCACGTCTCCGATGGATAATTTTTTTTCCGGTAAATCGACGTCGGTGAAGAAAACGAAAGCGCTGGTCGAAAGTTGTTTCTTCATTTTATCGGATATTATATTGACAGTAATGATGGATTTTTATACCCTTTTTTTTTATCCATAAATTTTTGAACTGGTTCGCTCCGGAGGAGGGATGTGGGAAAACAAAAATTCGGGTAAAGGATAAACGCAGGGGTAAACCTGGGGAATTATCATTCAGAGTTGCTCGATGTCTAATCGAACGATTTCAATGAGTTCTTTGGAAAATAAAATGCGTGAAATATTCGTATTTGAAAATCTTATGGGTAATATGATAGTCGTTATCGAGAGATTCATTACCTCTCCTCACTATAAATTTTTACCATTTTTTTTCCGCTCGCATAAACAACATCGATAAGTGGAAAATCTTCAATTCTGGTGCGTAATGGATTGCCGTTGATTACACGTTTGGTGTCTCGCGCAGAGAGTGAGAAATAAAAATAAATCGAGGCATAATTCTCCGTGCGTGCGATTTATCTTGAATCTAAATGTTCTACCGTTACTCAATGAAATGAGAGAAAGGTTTTCAATCAACTTTTTTAATTAAACGATTAACAAAGAAGAGTTTTGAGTGTTTGGAGTTGCTCAAGAAAAGGACAGATAAAAAAAATCCACTGGTTTTTTTTTTATAAGAAAAACAATTTATTTATTCAATAGGATCTGCAATTATCAATAAACACATTTTTTGGTTTTTACCGATTTAACACAAAATCATTACTTCCATACGATCTGTCATACATTCAATTTTAATCCTTAAATAATCGAAAATAATCATTCACTTCCAAATTACATCAATTCTTAGAATTAATTCCTACTTATTAAAAGTAAATCAACATTTTTCCAATTTAATTGTATTTTTGAAATCCGTTTCTCTTGATCGAATTTCTCGTTTTTTCATTAGAATTAACTTAAAAAATAAATTGTCCAATCACACTATTTCTACAAAAAAAAAAATAAAAATACGACGGTTCAGTTATTTCCGGTACTTCAGGCTTCTGCACGAAAATAGTTTCTACCAAAGTGTCTTCCTGATGTTGACTATCAGTCACTTATCGTTGAATATCTCCGCATCCAAAGCAGCTAGAACTTTTTTTGTAAAAACCATTTTTATCGAGCAAATCGAGGGCTACAAAAAAGTCCTGAAAAAAAAATTTCCATCCCCGCTAGCCGCGAAAATATTCTGTGAAAACTCAGAACCATTCAACCTCGTCATTAGAATGAATGGTATTTTTTATTTTATCGAAGTCGCTGTTTCCGGACCGTCGCTACCAGCCTTAGGTTCTATATATCTTTGGTCCTCTAGCCGCTATGAAATCCTTTTACAATGCCCAAGCGCTCAAAGGAATAATAATTAATCAATTCTTTTTTTTTTTTTCAAATTTTCTCCCCTCCCCCCCCTCGAACAGAAACTTTAATTAAAAACAAAAAGCAGAAAAGGGCGGCTTTGGTTTCAAATATGACACGTGTGTGAATGATGATAACCGTAAACAGAAAAAAATTGAATAGTACGAGTTACGCTACGATATTGAAATAAATAAGTTTCAGGTATATTCAGTGACGAAAGAGAACTCAAATTATTATCAAAGGCACTAACAATTGAATTCATTCACTCGGTAGATTCACCTAATAATAATTTCACTCACCGAATTAATTATAATATATACAAATTATCATTAATATTTTTGGACGGTTCGATATATGAGAGACAATATCTCATTCGTATCTCGATGGACAAAACAAAATGCGATGATTACTAATTTCGTTAAAAAATAATTTCTACACGAAGAAATTCATTGGTCCAGCCGATAGAATATTTCATTGTTATTTAGGAAAATCGAATATATTGCTTTTGGTCTCAGCTACTTCCCGGTATTGGTATCATATGGTAGGACGGTGAAATTGGTGATCGTGAGTGTTGATTGGAATTTGGTACTTGGAGTGAACGATAATCGAGGGCCGGTGCTGCCGGATGCTGGCCCTCTCTGTGTCTTCGCAGATCGACTTTGCGCTGAAATGCTTTGTCACACAGTCCACACTGGAAGGGCTTGTAGCCAGTGTGTTTTCGCATGTGAGTTATGAGATTGCTACTTTGTGAGAAGGCCTTCCCGCAGACTACGCATTTGTGGGGTTTTTCACCTGTAACAGAGAAAAAAAAAACACAATTAAGACTTATTTGTGTTTGTTAGACGGTAATGAAATGATTTATTATAGGATTTCATGATTTTAAGAGTCGTCAAGAGAATTTGATTCTTCATTAAGTGAATCATCTTTGACAAAAGTAGTTTTTTCTCTCAGTGTACTTGAAAAAAAAATAAAGCGCAAATGCGTCGTCAGACACCAAGGTTAGTCACACACAGCTGAATCCACCGATAAATTGTGCCAACCATTGGAATGATGAGAGCATGATGAATGAATTTTATTGATCACCAAAATCAACACATGATCGTCGATTCTCGAGAATTTTTTTCCTCTTCAGACGCGTAAATTCATCATTCGTCCCCTTCCCCCAAATCGTCAGCGACCAAAAATAATTCTCACATTATTGTTCTCATCATTCGTCTATCCAATGTAATCCACAGCTGTCAATTTTGGCGTTTTAATTACGCCTGGAGGATTAACAAAAGAAATAAACATCCGTCACTGAAGAACAGACATTCAGTTGAGATTTATCCGACTCAATGTCACGAATTGATAAAAATTTATTAAATAAACGTCACAGACAGAATGGATATTTGTTGTCATTCGATTGACAAAAAATTATTCCCAGACAAAATTCTCGGTAATGATGAATCTCAATCATCCTTATAAATTATCAATATTCCTTATTGACAAATGAATCACTCGTATATTCAATAAAAATTGAAATTAATCACGAGTATGAATGATTGAATCACGTTTCAATGAAAATATTATTACCGCTTTGTCAATTGTCCTCCCCTCACTCCCCGGGCTCTCCAATAAAATCATTTACCATGAGACGAAATCCGATCAAATAAAATAACCACTGATACCGATCGATCAATATTTTCTACCCTCCCCGAATTAAAAGAAATTGTCCAACAAAATATTATGACTCATCGATTTCTAACTCCACGAAAATAATAACAAAATATTTGCCGTGCTATAACAGTGTCATTAACGACTTTTAATTGGTTTACACAAGTTTAATATTAATTGCGTTAATAATGCTCATGTGTAGTGAATCGACATAGAATTATTTTCTCTGTCCCTCGTTCATTTTTTTTCACTTCTAATGTGTGTATTTTTCCAGTCACTCGCTCAAAGTCATTCCCCCCCATTGCGGGACGAATATCGGGGGTAAGAAAAATACAATTAGCGTAATTGCACGAGCACCCTGATTACAAAATACTTCACTCGATGTGACGTAAAGTTGTTTTTTCAATTGTTTAATGTCGAGGGAATGGGAATCGATAGAAAATTATCATTTTGACAGTTTTCTTGGTTGTTTAGATTCGAGATGTTTATGAAGTAAAATGGTTAAACAATCAATTAATATTTTCCCCACATTTTCCAGGACATGTGCCCATCAAATTGCTCAAATATTATTTTTAATGATTCTTGTGGTTTTTTTATCGGAGAAAATCAATCTTTTAGCGGGAAAGAAAGCAAATAAACCGAGTTATTATTTCAAGTTCATTAATTATCCGTCATGTGCATAATTGAGTAGAGCAATTGGCATGGATATATATATCCGGATGAGCATAAACCTAGAACTATCAGAACCCATATATTTCTCATTTCCACCGACCAATCATTAAAACTCATTGCGAGTAGACTTGTAACTGGGCGTTTCGCTTGGTAAATATTTAAGACGTGCCGTTAAAGGTAGGAGACCCCCCCGCCAGTAATGAGGCCAAATGAAGGCAGAGGAGAACTTTAAAATCAATAAAACATTATTTTCAAAGTTCTATCGCACGTCGTTAATCATTCTCATACTTACAGTAGATGAGCCCAATGTACACGGAGAGAAAAATTCAGTAGAAATTGCCGTTCCACTATATAATCGCCCAGTTTTTCGACCACTCGGGGAAAATTACCGTACCGCTTCAGTAAAATTTGTTGACTACTTACTAAAAGTTATCGAGGGGTATACAATAAAAATTTTCTAAATATCTGCATAATTTTTATTAACGACAATGAATTTTACTATGCGGTTGGGAATGTCGAAAATGCTAATAATAATAATTTTTGCTGTTCTCTTCAATCGCGAATATCTCCCGTCCAAACGCTTCAATTTAAACAAATTAACATTCATTTGACAGCTTCAAAAAATCTCCTAACGTCGAAAAACAATCGTAAAAAGCAACTCTGTCATTCTGGAGAGATTCAAAATGACAAGTGATCACTTTAGCAACCGGCGAGCAATTAAAAAATTTCAATAAAACTGTTTTATCATTAAACTATCAATATTTTTTCACTGGATTAAAAAACAAAGTCCCTCACACTTATTCAGTCTCAACAATACCGAGGGTTGAAACTTCAAGTTTAACCGGAAGTAATAAACCCCTCCTACCCCCCTCGTCACCGAGTTCATTTGAAACTAGCCTATAGAGTTCCATCATTCGGTGAAAACCATAATTTTCCCATTGTCATATGGAATGTACAGCATTTGTGGCTTCTATAATCTACCAGGTGGGGGGGAGGTGGGTGGTATGCCAACTTCAACACTGAATATAGAAGACGAGAGAAGGGGTTGTATGGCTGGTGATAGGGTCGACAGCAACCACTTCATACTCTGCGTGACACCGCACGAACTCAACGTATACTCTAGCATAGAAAAAGAAGAAACTTTTATTTTTATTTTTTTCTTTCTCTCCCCCTGATGGACAGAAAGGGTTCGACTGGCCTCTCTTTTGCCCATCCCCACGAGAGAGGGAGGGAGGGAGGGAGGGG
Organism: Psyttalia lounsburyi; assembly: GCA_030522865.1. Taxonomy (NCBI): domain Eukaryota; kingdom Metazoa; phylum Arthropoda; class Insecta; order Hymenoptera; family Braconidae; genus Psyttalia; species Psyttalia lounsburyi. The sequence goes on along the minus strand of JAPYZN010001358.1, from coordinate 6,590 downwards.
GGGGGGGCAGTGAGGCGGGGGAGAAACAATTCCTTCTTTTTTTTTTTTTTTTTTTTTTTTTTTTTTTTTTTTTTTTTTTTTTTTTTTTTTTTTTTTTCAAATGCTATCATTCGAGTTCTTGTGCTCGATTATTCAATATCGATGACAAAGGGATTGTGAATTCCATGTATTGGGACATTTCGTGAGTGTAAATATTTGATGAGGGGGAAAATTTTGGCCTCGGACATGTGAAAGTTTAGCGATGATTTTTTTTTTGGCACTCTAACACTGATCAATATATCCGATGATTCAATCAAACCGACGGATTCCAATAATCTAGATAATTCTATAGAATTTTTGGCCGGGAATTGATGAAAAAAGAATCGTACGAGGGCAGCCTTTGCAGTTGTACTTTTTTAGAATGGTCTATGGGTTATGGTACAAATGACCGGAAGGAAGGTGCGATGGGAAATAGGCTGTTTGTTGGGCGTTAAGTGAGTTTCCTGTACCCGGCGCCCGTTCGACACGTGCCCGACGGCCGCAACTAAGCGATGCTTGGGGTGCATGTTTCAGGCTAATTAAGTTGAAGAAAAGGGGAGAGACGTGTGTACAACTACTGTTGTAATTCTTAAAACTGGCGATGAATTGTCATCTGGCAGTGATGGAGAATTTTTCTATTTATCGCGGATTACAAATGATTTGCTGGTAAAGTCGGAAAACGCGGTGTTGGATTTTAGGATTTTCTCCGAGCTACGAAATTCACTTTTTCCAAGTTTTTTTTTTTGTATTTCCGGATTTAGGAAAGGGTCATTACTCTATTGCTGTGGAGATTTTGCTTTTGGATAGGTGGGATATTGTAGTATGGAGGGGAGAGAAGGTCAAGATTGGGGTACAACCAGGGGTTAGAGGAGTGGAGCAAATTATATTGCGTTCTTAAGTTGTGTTTGACCTTGGTCTCACTAGCAAACATATTTTTAGATAGTTCATTGCGAGCAACCATAGAGCAAAGTAACTCCTCACTGTCTAGAGTCAAACTAATCTTTGAATAATCATTTTCAGTGTTCAAGATACTTAAAGTGTTTTCTCCATTTCTCACTCCACAATCCAATACGGACATATCTCTCGCGAATCGAACGGAGCTCTCGAAAATTTTGTAATAACCTTTTTCATAGCTCTCAATTGGCTCTACAAAAAAGGTTTTGACAAAAATTTTACTATTCCTCTTGAATTTATAGATATTTCTTCAAAATTGACGGATGGTCAAGATTGACTCGGAGCGTTTTACCACTTCACTCAAGAATTGGATTTTATATCGTTCGTGATTGACTACAGATTTATGCTAAATATCGCGGAGAATAAAATGACCCCTCGTTACGCCACCCCCCCCTCCTTTCTATTCCCAAAACTAGTACATGGGTAATGCAGCATTAACTTTTCTCCTCGACGAGGGGGAAAAAAGTTCGTTTCCTTCAAAAAGAATAAAATAGAAGTTTGAGAACAGACAAAGTAACGCCCCTTGATGCTTATGAATTATTCTCCACCGAGCTGACTCGCTGACATATTTGATCGTACGATTTTTACAGCACTATAATTTTTTTTGACGCCACTATCGATTTCTTTGAATTAGGTATTTATCATTGGAGAAGCAAATCTTCCCTCTTACTTTGAGACTGGTTATTCCTAGCTATAGCAGGTTATTTCAGTTGTTTTAAAATCGATGAAGTCGCACTTCCGCGGAATAATATCTATCAAATTGCCTCCAAGTTCCCCAAAGAGCAATTATTATAAGTTTTTTTTTTCAGAAAAAAAAACATTGTCTTCCCTCTTAGTAAGAAATTTATTGTTTAAGAATTGACAAAAAAAATGTTTGTTCTGATAAAAGAAACTCGTCAAGATAATCAACAAAGTCCAGTGGTTTTTGCATTAGATTGACTAGAATTTGACACTACACATTTTTTTATGCTCATATTTTTGATCTCATTCAAAGATACTACTCGGTTTAAAATTATACTGACTTACCGGTATGAATGTACGTATGCTTCTTCATATCGGACTTCTGATGGAACCTCTTCCCGCAGTACTGGCAGGGATAGGGTCTGGTGTCCGAATGAATAAGCAGATGAGTGCTGAGTGTGCTCGATCGTTTGAATGCCTTGCCGCACTGCTTGCACTGAAACAGAAGCCAAGAGTTACTAATTAATAAATAATTAAAAAGCAATAGCGCTCATCGTTAAAGCCAAAGTAATCACGTTTCGTCAACATTCTCGTAGTTGAAGAATTAAAAATTCACGAGGTGGGCGATCGCCGGAGTAAAAAATTTAATAACAATAATAATAAATGAATGTCAAAAAGGCTGGACAGAGGGAAGTCGTCGTTTTTGTGAGCAAACGTGGCTTTCTATCCAAAATAGGTGCCTATATGAGACATGACATAGGGCGCTGAGAATTCTCACGTGATTGAAATCGTGATTGTCACGCAATGGGCGATCAACAGCCGGTTGTAAGCTATGAAATCAATGCAAAACCGTTGAATCATACCACCCAACAGATTGACAAGACTGAAATTCACAATAGCGTGTGGTATTTCTGGTCTATGTGCTTTTAGGGGTAGATGAATATATTGTAGAATCACAAAGTGCCTCTCTAACGATTCACCGATTGTACAGGGGCGATAAAATGACAGTACAATGACAGCATGCTGGCTATATCAAATGATGGGAATTGATACAGGTGGGAGAAATTTTCCATAAAAATTACCGGGAAGAAGATCTAAAAGTTGCGTTTCGAAACGTAATTTCTAGGAATTGTTTGCTAAAAATTACTCGTCCGGACGAGACCTCAGCTGGCCATGAGTGCCAGCGAGCGGGAACTTTAACAACATGTTCTTTAATTTTTCCGGAACGTTCCGTATTCGACTCCCGGTTCGAGAATATCCGATTCATTCTCTTCAATTTCTGGTGAAAATTAGCGCCTTTCCTAGTATACATGAAATGGTGATGCGCATGACGGGACATGTTACGAGTGATTTCAGTGTCGATATTTTGGTTATCTATTTGTGTATTGTTGGATATAAATGATTACAAAAACCCGTTTATAAAACCTGAAGCACTAAATCAAGCTATTTAAACATATAGTGAATTTATCTTCGAAATTTTTTCTTCAATTCATTATAAATAGTTCAACCTTATTATTTTGTAATTCACCCGACTCGTCACCATTATTAAATCTCTAAACCTATAACAATTTCTATAGAAATTGGCGGAACACGATTCTCGCCATCGGACTGCGTAAATTGTTTTGAGAAAAAAGAATCGTAAATAGGAAAACTATTTGCTCTCATATGAACTCGAAATCGGCAGCTGAGTAAATTCAGATTGCTCCATTCATATGATTATTCCCGGATAATTGAGGAATATCGTATGTAAGTAATAAAAAAAGAAGAAAAAAAAATCCCTATACAGGTCATTCATTCGGCACCTGTATTTGCGGAACATTCTGACCTCTCCTGCCTCGTCAGGCATTGTTCCTCCCACCTCATCGACAGAAGAAGCTAACTGGCGCCTCTCAACTTTTGTGAAGTGAACAATATGTCGGGTAAAAAAACAAAAAAATATATCCCCACCGGACTCTGTTATTTGCGTCTAGACACTTGTCAGGAGCATCACGAAATACAAAGTGGAATTGCAGTATGAAGATTTCCGGTACGCGTTTCAAATAGATAACTCGGAAATCATTGAACTAACCTCAATAGAAAAATATCCCGTTATGTATTGCGATTTCTCTTTGCACAGGGCTTCATAATTTGTAGTTAAATACCCCGTCTAACACTGAGAGAAAAAACAATGGAATTGTGCCCATCAAATAACGGAAATTTATCCAGAAAATTCAGCAAATCTTCGTCTGAAGAATATTTGATTGGTAGAATTATATTTTGTTGCTCTGTGGCCGTAAAGTTTTGTGGGCTCCTATTACGATTTCATTAAAATAACGTTCGACTTATTCGCCAAGACATTTAAATTATTCAGGGCCGAAGAGTCCATGAAGAAAGCCATAAATTCGTGGAGAAACAAACTTTGTCGCGAAATGTTTTAAAGCCTCGCGCGGTGTAAACAATGAGTGGTATTCATAAACTGGAAAATAGGTGACGAGTTTAGAGCGACAATTATACGACAATACCAAATGGACGAAAGGCCACGTGGTTGTATTTATTGATCGTCTTCTAGAATCATGTGCATGTATATCCTGAGGTGTGCGAAAACCGACCACCATTCTCGCTACAGAGTATCAAAATTGTCATTATTTATTGTTGGGCGCCAATATCTTGTGCGATTTATTTCATTTTTCTTATGATGAAATACAGTCAAGACTCGGAATAAGATATCGGCGGGAGTGTTGGGGAGTGAAATTCTCGTAATTTGTTGACCTGACCGGGTACGTAAGGGGCTGTAAAATTTCAATCCATTTATTTTGCTTGTTTAATAATACAATATGTGTAGAATATTCTCCGAGTAAAATTCTAAAAGCTAGAGCTTTTAGAAGTTCCGCCCATGCAGACCATGTCAGCCTAGCGCGTATTCTTGAAATCCGCCGTCATAATTTCTCAAAAAGTTATGAACCGATCGTCTTTTTCGAGTCGAATTTTTCTCTCCGTGTAATGAGGGCCCAATGGCTGAATTTTCAATAATGATCAATTCAAATTTGGCAAAGTACTCCTCAAATAAAAAATTTAATCAAGTGTACGAAAAAACAATGGTAAAAATATGTTTTTTTCGGCCTGAAAAAAATCCTGTCGCTTCCGAAATTCCGATCCCACAAGTCGCTTGATATTCGTGTGCAGCCGAATATTTCATTGATAAAATTCTTGGCTTTTTTTACCAGTCAAAGCATTATTGTCTATTCACAAAATTCAAATACATTACGAAATGAATTTGACCGCTTTTCACGGCAATCGAGAAAATGACAATGGTAATAGTTGATAAGATGTGATAGGAATGCGACTATAATGTATTAAACTCGACGTAATTTTTTTCCTCCCTGACAGGCGTTGACTCATTTTCTCCACTCACCAGTGCATCAACACCAGTGCACTAGTGGTTTAATGTATTATAGTGTCCTCAGGCACTATAATTTGACGGAGGTAGTGCCATGACAAAAAAAAAACGTGAGTAAAGTGGAGTAGAAAAAGAGAGGAGACATCGCGTATCGTGATAATACGCCCATTGCGTTTATTGGATCGATGAAAGAGGCGGAGAGTGGAAAAAGCACTGATAGAATCTCATGTGTACTCTTTCTTCTTTTTTTTTCTTTTCCCTCGATCGAATCAGCGATTTTCGGCTATTTTTTGCCTCCCGTCAAATTGTCAAAATACCTCCAAATATTGGCCCGGTAATTTCTGTAATTGGAAAATATTTACCGATCGTTTTGCATTAGTTTCACGATTACAATCGCGCGCGCGCAATTTAACCTCAAATCATTGACCTGGGGTGGAAAAAAAAACTTACTTTTACGACTGTTTTGGTTGCTCTAATAATAATGGAGAAATATTGGAATGCCCGAACACGTAAGGAGATTGAACGGTAAAAATAAGGTTGGCTGCTCGTAAAACTCACCGTCGGCGAGTTTTCGCCAAAACAGTAGCTGATACTTCAGGAAAAAAAGAAGAAAAAAAAAACGGAATAGCGCGAAGTGGATAAATATACTCCCTCGGGGGTTTCAAGATTTCTAGGATTGATTTCACGTCAGCCACTCCGATGGTTGACCAAGGGTCTACCCAGAGAAAAAGTAGCTTATGGTTGAATTCCCGAGTTGGAAGTGAAGTGAAAAATTTCCGAGATCAATTTTAGATCTATTGTACACTGAGAAAAAAAAACATACTTTCAACGAAGAATGATTATTTGGTGCAGGAAAATATTTTTTTGTCAATTTAAAAAAGTGTGAATTTTGTGGATGGATTATTTTTTTCCAATAGTGAAAGAAAGAATGCTTTCACCCAATATCGATTCTCTTGCCGCCGGCAAATCTTTCGTCGTCATTGTTAATTTCATTAGTTTGTGAGAATCCATAAATTCTTGGATTGATGACTCATCAGGTCCAACTGAGAAATTCTTGTTGTGATTGCTCAATTAACACTTTCATTATAAATCCAAGAGGATCTAAAGTGGGTAGTAGAAGTCCTGATGAAAATAAAATACTAGATTGAACGCCACTACATAAATTCACTGGAAGACCATCATTTCTGGTCTCGAGAAAACTTAAAAATCCTCGCGAAACCAGACGATCTCATTCTGTTGAAATATTTTATTCTCTCAATGTATGAGCTGCATTCCTCATGAGAAAATTCATGATTTTAAAAATTGACCTGAAAAAATTTTTTCTCATCAATCTTTCGAAAAGGATTTTTTTCTCTCACCGTAATCATCCTCTTCGACATATTTACAAAAAAAGGAAGGCATCAATTTTTCGAAATTGAAAAAAAATACAAATTATAGAGTTGAGACGATGGATTTTAAAAGCATTGCATTGTTCACTTACCTGGAAGGTACGTTCGTTAGAGGAGGGTGGCGTGAGCGGTGAATGGTGAATTTGTCTCGTGATTATTGGTGTTGTTGTTGA
>JAPYZN010001357.1:0-31182 GCA_030522865.1 Psyttalia lounsburyi | reverse complement strand
AAAATTGGATTTAAAAAAAATTTCAACTGGAGTCCTATTTAAAATGTTTATTATTAATTGAATTAAATTTGAATGTTCTACAGACAAATTTAATAGCCCACTTGACGAGTTCTCGAACCAAATTTTTTCTCACGAGTGCCGAAAAGTTCATTTTTCGTCCCGGCGTGATAAAATAGTATTTTCCGTAGCGAGTGCGAAAAAGTGGTTTTTGGCGAGTGCGAGGGTTGCATCACTCGCCTTCGACTCGCGGTAACAATAAATATAATCCCACGAGCCAAAAAAAATGTTTGTACATTTTTAGAACGAATTTTTTTCTCACGAGTCCCAAAAAGTTCACTTTTCGTCCCAGCGTGATAAAATAGTATTTTTCGTAGCGAGTGCAAAAAAGTGGCTTTTGGCGAGTGCGAGGGTTATACCTCCCGCCTTCGCCTCGCGACAAGTACTATAATCCCACGAGCCAAAAAAAATTTTTGCACGTTTTTAGAACGAATTTTTTTCTCACAAGTCCCAAAAAGTTCACTTTTCGTCCCAGCGTCATGAAAATAATACAATTATCATTACTATTATTATTATATGTATATTGCAGTGGTCATAAGGGGCTCGATAAATTATCGAGCATATGTATTAACAATTTAATTCCATGGATCCCGGGGATGTCATTTATATCGAATGGGAGATCATGAAATTTTAAGTGCGAGCGGAAAATAAAGTTATATAAGAGGTACGACATGCCAGAGACATTTTCGGAAATGCTCTTCCAATATTCCATGAAAGCCCGGCAATTTATTCCCGGAGGAAGTCATTGCCCCCGAAATTTTCAACGTTACCGAATTATTGGCTGATCCAGGGGGGGGCGGGGGGTGTAATGGACTATTAACAATGACTTTGTGGTTAAATGTGAATTATTTAGATTGTCGTGAATTTTTGAATATACAGCCCGCGAATTTCAGACCCAGTGAGGAACTATATTAGACCGCAAGCCGGATTAATCCGTCCCTCGATACAATCGGATGACAACTGTGCTCTACGGTTTCCGCTCATGTGATGAGCTTATATCGAACGCTTTCGGAATTATTCCTGCGCTTTTGTTTTATTTTTTTCGTTTTTTTTCTCTGCTGTAAGCTTGGGAGCTTAATAACACTGCGGGTATAATCGGGGATTATTTTTTTTGCTCGCGGAAAAAACGTTCTGACGGGTAGAAATGTTATTGAATCAGGAATATTTAGGGGGAGAAGGCAGGTTTCAGTTGCCGGGGTGAATGGAATAAATAAATTAATTCATAATTTTTATTTAAAGTGTCCGGACGAATTTTTTTCAAATTATTTCTGCAGTGAATTATTTCTGGGGTAAAACGAGACAAGTGGGTTTTTCCTAGCTTCATAAAGCGCGGATTAACTCGGGAACGAGTGGTTTTAGGAGATAATGTCATTTGATCATTTTTGTAGCTCATCAATTTTGCAACAAAAATGTTCTTCTGATAAGTTATCCTAAAATTATTCCTTGCTGAGATAATACGGGAGGAACAATTCTGGAGCGAAGTTGTAAAACGCGATAAGTGTATTTTTTCTAGCTTCATAAAACGCGGATTATCTCAGTAAGGAGTGGTTCTAGGAGATAATGTCACAAGATCATTTTTGTAGCTGATTAATTTTGCAATAAAAAATCTCTCTGATAATTTCTCCTAACATCATTGCCTACTGAGATAATCCGGGCTTTGTTAAAATATGAAAAATGCACTTATCGAGTCTTACCACTTCGCCACAGATTTCAATTATTTAATTATTTATTTAATTTTTAATTAAAGATAACGTCATCTGTCAATCCTCGACAGTTCTGTAATTTGTAATTTGTCGGCAATGTTGGGAAATTAAATTCTTCTGTCAAGACTTGATTAGAAAAAAAATCTACAAAATTCCCTCAGATTCCGAGAATTTCTCTCCAATTCCAAACTCACCCCATTCATTAATCTCGTAATCAATTGTACCTGAATTAAACCGACCATCCTCAATTCGTGAATTTCCCCTGTATTCATTCCACACGAGTACAAAGTAATATTCAATAACCGCCAGCGAGTACACTAATGCCGTGTAATTCCTCAAATGGAGTTGAAAAATTCGCTCCACCAGGTGTTACTCAGTGAATTGGAATTCCTCCCTCCCTCCCCTCTGGCGTCCGTTGTGATTTTGAATTCGAATATTTCCACGATTGATTTTCCCCTAGCCAAGGAATACGAACTAGGGGGGAATGGAATATTCTGCGAGCCCCCACGAACCGCCGGAAAAACAATCGCGAGGGGGAAAAAAGCAAAGGCTGAAAACCCTTCAAACTAAATAGAATTTTTTTTTTCCCTCCCCTTTCTTTCATTAAAAATTGCAATACTCCAATGTACGATAGAGTTATCGAACTAGCGTTGGTTGGAAGAATGAAACAAAGAGTTGGAAAGAAAAAAAAAAATGGTAAAAGTGCGCCTTTGAAAGGCTACAGCCAGTGATGTACGAGCATGAACGAGCCGGAGAGGAAATAAAAAAAGGAAAAAAATGAAGAAAAAAACGTCGAGTCTTTATTATTCGAACCGTGCACTCCTCAGGAGCTATATGGCTCTCAGATGACTGGAGCAGAGGAATATGCATGCACCGAGGGAGATGCCTGCAGCCATGCTCGGCCCGTAAGTAGATAAGTCTAAGCCGATAGTAAAAGGGCTCGCAGACGTCGCAAGAACGCCCCGTAGAATACTAAATTTCGTATCCCTTGATCAAAGGGAGGAGGAGGTCTTCAATGATTATTTTTATTAGCAGATTGCCGGGGGATTGCATTATTAAAATTTTAAAAAGTGGAGACAAAATTTTCCTCCGCTATTTTTCATTTTTTTTTTACGAGACTTTAATCGGATTTTTGCAAATTTTTCATTCTCATCGGGGGACGTCGGATATTTCACTCGGCCAATTCTAATTTGCGCTTCTATTACCCGGACATTCTAATTATATTTAGGGTTAATTGAATATTAATTAATGGGTTTATTAACAATTGAGAATTTTTTGTTTTTCCACCGAAAGATCAGGGAATGAGGGGCAGATGCGCAAGAACGACGCAAGTCGCCAATAACTCGGCAATGAATCGGTGGAATTTCACGATCTTGCGGTCATTTTGAAGATGTTTTTGCGGGCTTTAAAATGAGCCCTAGATCATTCGAATCCCTTGATTTAATCGGGAGATATTGACGATTAACTCCAGTTCGTTTATACAAAAATTGGACTCGGTCGAATTTCCAGTCGCAATTTTACGACAGTTTTGGAATTGGTCCCGGATACTCTTCCCGTTTGCGCCGGGAATAGCTCGGCTGCCCTACAATTGTCGAAAATTTACCGATATGTTTGCTGGAAAAGTTATCCGAGTCATTGATATGCGGGAAAACTTGTGGAGAAGTTTCAGCAATTTTGAAGCGCACGGGACGTTTGGTAAATCATCCGTTCGCCAGGAGGTCCACCGATAGAACTGGAGTATTGAATGTTTTCGCGGGTTAACGCCATATTCATACCGGAAATTCATTCATTTCACTGGAAAATTTGCATCGAAGGCGGTCATGTGAGCGAAAATAAACGAAAACCTCAATTAAACAAGAGCTAACGAGTAAAACGCCAGAAGCCATATTCGCCCATTTCCCAGTTTTCAGTGAATATTTCGGAATCTAAGGGAGATAACAAAATTTTTGATAACAACTTTTTTGCAGAGAATACTGAGACCTACAAAAATGGTAATACTAAAATTTCTCGTATCTCTCTCAGTTTTCGAGTTAAATTGGGTTGAATCGTTCAATAATTTCACTACTGAATTTCACATCCACTTCGGGACGCCCAATACGGCATTCCTATTGATAAATAATAAATGATTATTGCAGTGACAAAGGATTGTTGCACCAAGGGAATTGTTGATTAGTCTCAAGACCAGAGCTGTCCCCCTAAAATTCAAAGCTTTCGTTATTTCTCCCCATTTCCCAGTGTCTTTGTTATATTTACTGACACTTGAGTTCCTAATTTCAATGCCAACAATTTTAAATTAATTTAATTACCCCTAAATTCATTAATTATTAATTAATCGACCAATGAAGAGAAAAATCGGGCTTCCGCTCAAGAAAAAAAAAAATTTATCAACCGAAAAAAACCCTTTCAACCGATCCAACTACCCCTCCCCAAATTATTGAGTAATTCTCTAATAATTAATTATAATTACTACAATTTTTGTTATTAAAAATTCTGGAAGGCCGTGGGACACCCGGAGGCCGTGTCTGGCAATCGGAAATAATTTATTTAAACCCTTAAAGCCCTCAAAAAAATTATCCCCTATTAAACAAAAAACCCGAGCGCCCCTTGAAATCAAATTCACTTGGCGTTGTCCATGAAATTTAAATTCCCTTCTAAAATAGTACATTCTACCCCCTTCACTACCAAGTTCAACAACAACATCGCCCCATCGATTACCCCTGCATACAAAATTACTCCCCCCAATCAGCTGACAATAACTTTTGCTGCGACAATGGCAATCACATCAATCAATTTCACCTGGCGAAGGACGAGGCTTTAATTGATCGCGTTTAGGGGTGGTAGGGGTGAGGGGGGGGTGTTGTACATGTGAATACCCAGCCGAGACGTTTACAATCGGGTTAAAATCGTGGATCCACGACACCCCGACAGGCAACGAGGGCGAGAGGGGGTGGCTCGTGACGATCGACCGCGCGCGCCATTGGCCATTCGGAGGGGATGACGTGCCACTGCAGTACTCACCATAATAATCCGTTGTCTCAGTGAAAAATCGACTGCTCGACGCACTCGATGATCGCCTGTGTCCGGCCAAGTTGATAATTAATTGAGAATTTTTTTATTATTTTTTTTTTGGGGGGAGAGAGGAATTTTGACAGCGACTGAGACACTGGCGGGTCACACTGCGGACTGTTAGGCCGAAACTACTGTCACGATTTCATGCCAGCCGGCCGTTCCCGGCCACGGGTAACTTCGACACTCTGCGCATGTGTCTACCCCCCCCACTCCGCTATCCACCCCATCAGCCCCAACGGGTTTTTTTTTAACATTTTCCACGGCAAAACCGTGAGCGGATGGCGGATATGCGCCTCCTGGGTTCAAGGGGTAAAAAACATGAGTCAGGGGCAACGACATATTTGTTGCATACTTGAGTTTAATTAAAGGGGGGAGGCTGATTAATTATGTTCGGTTTGAGGAGGGGGGGGCGGGGTTGTGGGTGACGGGCGGGTGGGGCCCGGGGGGTTGGTTTTTTTTGATTCGAGGGGGGGGGAGGGCTTTTAGGGGAATTTAAATTATTCATTTGAACTCGGCGGATCTTGAGGTACTGCCCACTGAAGGTCTTCCATTTTGCCCCTGGTTCCAGGATTTTTTAGATTTTTGAATTTTTTTTTATCCACTCGGGGGTTGTTTTTTATTTTCACTACTTCGGTTTACGGTTTTTTGGGGCTTGCAAGGCGACCGCAATTTTTTTTTTATGACGAGTATTGAAATTATACGGGAACGAGAACGTCGAGGGGTGTCAAGACCGGAAGTACTTGTTTATCATTTATTAATATGGGATTGGGGGTTTTTTGATGAAAATCGTTAAAAGGGACTCACTAGGTTTTTTCTTGATTGACACGAGATCTCACGCGTCTCACGAAAATTGTGTTAAATTTTATTGAGCTACTGGAGAAAATAAAATTGGCTCTCTAAAAAAATCGATAGTTTCGCATGGACGAGGCACTTTTATTACCCAGTCAATGCAATTTTAAGGCACCGGCTATTAAAATTTGTCACGTTTAAATCACCGCGACTGATTGCTCGTGAAATAGTGATCGAATTGCCAGGAGATTGGACGATTTAGTAATTATTTTTGGGGTAATTGCGCTTGTCGAAAATAATGTAATGGCGAGTGCGAGTTACCCTAAATCTTCAGTGAAATGAATTTTCTCATTGTCATTGTCTGGAAAATTTAAACATACTATTAATTGAATTTAATTAGACTAATTATTCATCTTCAGGAGTCGATGAATCGAAAATGTTCAGTTGTCGTTGGCTCTTCGTCGAAATTACGACAAAATTGGCAGAAATTCCAGGGATAATTAAATTGCGATAAAAATATATTCACGTAAAGTCAATTACTCGATCAATTGATTAAATTAAGAAATGTAATTACCGGGGATTAAATTTTTTCCCGGAATTCTCAACGATTGTCAATCGATTTTTCACCTTTTGCGACTGATTTTATTTGCAATAATTAGGTTGTTATTGGCTCACCGGTAGCTGATAATTTTAATTGATCAGAGACTTGCAGATGAAATGAACTCATGTATTTCTGGGTAGTGGAACTAGGCGGGCTTAACTCAGTGAAGATCCTTATGGATAGTTCGAAAAGTATAGACGCGGTGAAACGGCATCTGAGGATTGAGGGGGATGAGTAAAGTTCTGAGTAGTTGCTGTATTATTGATGAGATTTTGGTGATGAGGAAATTACGGTGAAACTCAGGTAAGTAGTCTCAGAATTTCTCAGACTCGTTGCAAATTATTTCAGATGAAAATTCAATTTTTAACAATTATCATTTGAAAATTTCATCCTAATTATTTCACCATTTACTCTCATTTCTATTACAATTTCTCAATTTATTATAATTATTATAATTATATTAACATTATTGTTCTATACTATTGTTCAACATTTTACAACAATTTATTTTATTTTAATATTTACTTTAATTTGTCGTGAATTAATAATTTTTAATTTTCAAAAAAAAACTATTTCGCAATTCAAATACTGAAATAGTCAAATTACTAATTATTTCAATTTAAAAAAAACTACTTGAATAAATGGATGATATTTGGACAATAGATAAGTAATGAATTAATTATAACTGATATAATTAATTGATTAATTAATTAACGAACTGAAAAAATGAACTCGAAAAATTTTTTTCGAATTGTATTTCGTCGGGATAAATTATTTAAAATAGTATTTTAATTTGATAGTCATGAGATAGTGTTCAGTTGAGGTAATCGAGCAGTAGAGAACTTCAGTGCTCGTCTGACCTCTGCCAGTGTCGATCGGCGAATCCCCTGCAGTAGTTACAGACACTAACGGTCGGACATGGAGAAATCCCCCGAGAAAAAAGCCATCCGCCACGAATTCCTCTAGATTTCCCCTAGGGATCTGCATTGACAGCTCCTCTTATCGACAATTTCACTCCAATTGTCGGTAATACATTTACTCTCGTTCACTAATTTACCAATTAAATATCGTAATTGAAAAAATCTCCGCGCGAAACCGAATTCCCCTCGAAAATCCAAAGTCCCCGGAAGCGATTACTGATTACGGAAATACCTCAATGGCATAATATTTTCCCCTTAATTTCACTTAATCGATAATTACGGATGCAATTGGTACTAAAGAATCGGCGCGAGTAATTTTAAAACTCCAAAACCCTCTCATTTTTTTCGTCGCCCCCAATTTCTCCCGCTTTCGATCGGCGATCGTGCGGATAAAATCCCGCCATTGCAATTGAAATAATTCAATTGCGCAATTGGCCGGAAGGTGCGCAATCTAGTGTCCATGAGTTCCCTTCCGAGACGATTGCAAAAAAAGACGCGATAGTCTTAAATCCAGAGGTCACTTTATTAATCACCAAAAATAATCTCAATCCGATAGTGACGACAGCGAAAATTCCTAAAATAATTGAAAAATAATTGCGGACAGTATGAGAGAATTGAAATGATGAGACGATAATATTGTTGGCCAGTGTACATTGGGGGAGGGAAAAAAAAAAATCTGCAAAATTCCAATTGTCTTCTGGGAAGAGTTGGGTTTGGTACAGACAAAGGTTACGACTTCCTCTTGGACCAGTGCCATATTTATTTGTACCTCAAGGGCACAGCGATCCCCTCGTATCGATCATTTTCAATTCCCCAGCTCTTCATCAACACTCTCTTCTTGATAGTCTCCCGATAGCCCCTGATATCGGTTATCAATCTAAGCCACAGGCCAATCATTTCGATCATGTACCACCTCTTCATGTTCTCCTCGACCTCGACGAGCCCGGGGTTATCGAGCGCCGTGTCCTCGTCGTCGTTGCTGGGGGCATGGCAATCGTCGACGGGGGCGAGAGGACTCGGGAAACTCTCCAGACTCGCCGAGGCGAAGAGATCGTTCAGAATATCCTCGTTTCGCACCAAAACTCGGCGAACTGTCACCCGAGATGTCTCGTACAGCCGACGAAAACGATCACCAGGTCTCTCGTTGAGCAGGAGGTCCAGGTAGCGCTCTTGGTTGCTGGAGGGAGTGTCAGAAGCCGGTGGCAAAGTGTCCAGGGTAGTTTTTATAAACTCGTGCATCTCCTCGATTGACTCGAAACGATTTATCTGGGCGAAACCGTCGAAATTCTCCCGGTACTCCTGCGCCATTTGGTGGAGGCTCTCGTCCACTGTCACTTTGATTTCTGGGGGTTCTGAGGGGGAAATTATTCTTAGGGGGTTGAGTCAGGATTTTTTAAACTAGAGGCATCCCTCGCGAGTGGAAGAAACTAATTTTTTAGCTAATTATTATTATCAGGGAGTGATTTTTTTAGTACAACTGGCGCGAATTACGTCACATTTTTTCTTTTCGTTTTTATATTTTTTTTATCAACTGAAAATCCCAAAAAAATGGGGAAAATTGACAAAAATTACTGCCGGACATTTGAAAATGAGATCTCAATTTTTGAAGGATTTTTTTCGGATTTTTAAAATTCATTTGGCGCAACCAAAATTGACGTCCGTCAATTGAGAACTTCGTCAGACGGTCACTTTTGAATTTTACGCTAAAAAAAAAATTAAAGAGCGATCTTTCAAAATTTTATTATCAATAAAATAATAAAAACCGGATTTTCCGCTTGCGAAAGACTGCCAATTGGCTTTAAAAAAATCTGGCGGATTAATAGAATTGAACTACTGCAATTGAATTGCCGTGGGTGGATTTTTTTTTTTACCTAAAATTGAGTTGGAGACAATTGGATTATCGGGAATTGGAGTTGGGTGCCTCAAATCAGCTTCTTCAACTTCCTCATCATCCTCTTTGTCGCTGGAATCCAGGTCCTCCTCGGCACGCCAATTACCACCATTAATTTCGTGGTTATCCGAGCGACCGGGTCTTGCTGGCGATTCTAAAGTCAATTAAGTAGTTGAGCTGGTGATAAAAGGAAAGTTGGCTAACTTACCGTCGAATTCGTGGGACGGTCCAGCCTCAACCATATCGATTGTCTCGTCCTCCTCGACAATGCTCTCGTTGTGGTATTCGTTGGCACCGCAGGGCCCCAGAAACCACTGGCCCACCAGATTACGATAACTTTTTGTCCTCACTACGCTCCTCGGTACTGTTGCTCTTGTCGCTGTTAGAATATCTTTCGTGTGTATTTTCATGCCTCCGGTCTCATCGAGGCGAGGTGATCGCTTCAGCTTCTCGTTACTATCATTATCTTCAATTAACAAAATTTTTTTTTTACACTACAACATTCGTTAGAACACCTGGCCAATCAGGGGAATCAGCCTGCCATTGACAATTGGACAATTGTCAATTGACGAAAATTTGGGCGTTAAAGTGGGGAAAATCGGACGATCACTGGCGTCCGTCAGATCGTAATGACAATTTAAGGTAATGAGGGAATACAATTGCTCATTTGTGTAATTACCTGCGAGAAGTGAAACTCTATCGACAATATTGCGCACCAGCGAGTCACTGTAGAATGACAAATGTCACTGCCAATGGAGGAGGATGTAACTAAACACGAGGATATCCTATTTCGATCGTAGGTCATTGACGAAACCAGCGGTGTAGCCAGGGTCCAATGTGAATTGCGCATCTGCGAACAATATTGCATCGTCAATAATCGAATACTTTATTTATATCGATCTCAGGGTTTGGTCATCAACCCAATTGTGCAGACGGCACATGGATCGAGGAGCGGCGAATTATCAATTCAACGATCGAGTTCACTTGAATTATTCAGCTCGTTGTTCATCGAAGTTTGTGACAAGTTGAACTATTTTTAATCCGCCGGTGATGATTTATTTTCTTTCCAAGTATACCCTATTCGGGGTTTTCCTCCCTCCACTCCCTAATTGCGGTATCATGGGCCGTCTTCTTCTCCAACCATGTCGCATTGTACCTCAGGAGCTGTACTCCATGTACAGACTCTCCTGGTGACCAAGGGAAACCATGGAAAATCTTGGCCGACATGGCGTCCATCAACCAAACTTCATCGGGAAAACTTTTTCTCCAATGATTGTTGATGTCTAAACTACCGTTCGACGGTTTCCGAGAGATTAAAAAAATCACATGCCCCAGGCCGGACTCGAACCCACTCCACGCGAGCTCCGCTGTCCGGCCGTGCGCCTTAACCAACTCGGCCACCGTCGTCGGTTAATCCGCAACTGTTGATATAAAAAAATCAACCAGAACTTTACAATTTAATCGAGAACTCTGATTTTACCGGGAAATGAGAGCCAAATTTCTCCGAAATTCTCGGGAATTTTCCTCTGACAATTGACATTAAAAAAAAATTCCATTAAAAGGAAAAATTGGAGGCGATTCATTTTTTCATCTAAAATTTTTGGGATATTTTCAATGCGATTTTTAACGTTTTTTAACAAAGAAAAAAATTGTTGAATGAATTTTTTTTAATCTGGTGATTTACAAAAAAATTGAAAAATTGAATTCTCACCCCAAAAATAATCCCAACCCCGTAATTTCCGTGAATAAAAAAGCCGGCTGCAATTACTTTAAACAACATTTTTATTTGACTTTCCATGTTTTTTCAAGCCCCGAATACAATAATCGTACACAATTACATTTTCCATATGTCCCATTAAAATTTTTAATCAACGAACACGAGATTCGCGGTTAAACTCTCAACGTGCCCATAATTATTTAAAATTTATACTGAGTATTTATGTACCCACTGAGTATTCTCGACAACAATAAATTGAACGTTTAATTGTGTACAGTCTCGCGGCTGTATTGACATGAATCTCAAAAGAATTGAAATATTATTTTTCCACAATGAATTCACCTTAAATGTTCATCTGAACAATCACGAAATTTCCATATACATTTAATTATGTATACCCCACAATTTTGCATATATATATATATATTTATAATAAATATTGATTTTTTCTTCAAGTCGATTCAATCGATATGGTCGCCAGCGTTTATTCCATAAAATTGATATAATCGTCTGCTATAATCCATATATTATTTTCATTAGTACCTATGACTCATTAATTATATATGTATACACGTATATCAATTGCCTGATAATTACCCTCTACTGATAAAACTGATAATCGTAAAATTATTAAAAGTAATAAAAAAAAAATGGGCCACTAGTTATTGTTGCCGTGTCACTGTCTCCCTTAAACTGTGCATTAATTTTTTTCGTTGTTATGTTTTCAATGTTTTTATGTACAACGAACAATGTTAATGTCCTTGATGCAATCGGATCGAATTTATTATAACGATATACTTTCATTATGTCATGAACATCGTTTGCTAATAATATTTGGCACAAATTTGGGGTTTTCATTGATTGATATTGGCCCATTTCTAATATAAATTACATGAGGATAACGAAAGGTACATATTACGTAAACAATAATGAATTTACTTTCATCAGTTTGGTAAAATAATATAAACAATTGACAATGAAACACTGAGGCGCTAGAACACTTAGGCGGTGATTTGTTCGAGCGTCACGGGGATGAAGTTTACCTCCACACGGAGATAAATTGTTTATTAAAAAAAATTACTAAACAATTGGTAAATCGTATTAAACATTGGCTGTACAATTTTCAAAAAAATTAGGCGCTCGTCTGATTAATTTTCATTGAAAATCGAGTAAATTTTCCTGACCAGTCGGGTAATTTTGTGGGGAAGACAAACAACGAAAATGTTTAAATAATTTCACTTAAACAGTCGACAAAATTGATTGGGCCGCCAATAGAGAATACGATTACCAAAAATTTACGCAATTTCTGTGGAATTTTTGTCTCCGTGTATTACGTACATTGTTTTATGTTTCAGTTAATTATTATTTTTTTTTCTCTTTTTAATATTCTCTCGTCGCAGCTGATGTTATTAATCTCGTTAACGCCCGCCAGTCGCCTGGTGAGGCAATTATTGTCGTTGGTGTGCAGGTGAATCTGTTCATATCGACGTTGTATGACGATCGGCGCCGTTTTGCGATTGAACGTGGTAGGGCATTGCCGCGAGTTCATTTTTACTCAGGTAATTGACGATACCAGCCCCCAGCGAGTCACCAACTACATTCACCGATGTTCTGAAGCGATCCCTAGAGAATTAGAGAAGGATTAATTTTTGTAATCCCCTTAGACTAAAAAATACTTAAGAGATACGGTAGCGGGGTCTGGATTCATGGAAAAGACTTTATCGAGTTTCCCTCTCTCCGGCTCTGAGCGAGTGAGAGCGTCACGAATGCGCCTGGGATAGTGGGGGGACGAGCCAATGAACGGCTCCGGGTAGTGCGGTAATGGTAAACGCGGAAGAGAGCGAGTGAGAGCGGGAGATATTAGACAGAGAATGCGTTGGGAAGGAATTGTTAGAGTGGGGGAACGATTCTCCTCATGCGACGGGGCGTTCATACGTTAGGGAGTCATCTCTTAAGGAGTTAGGTTATCACTCAGTCAATTACAGCAAAAATTTGGGTTTTGTTCATTTCGAAAAAGAAGCCAAGCACAGAAATTTTGAGGCTTCTCTCTTATTACTATCCTACAGTCCGTTCCCTTGGTTTTTGGAGGTGGGAGGTATGGATATGAGTGGGGATTCGATAAAGTGGGGGTATGCCATGAAGGGAACGAAGCGTATATAGGAAATTCCCCAAAATTGGGTGCCTCAGTCTCACCAATTGACCGAGAATACTCACAACAACCAGTCAATGGCAATGATGAGAGTGACATCATCAGCAGGAAGACCAACGGTATCAAGCACCATGACCATCGTCACCAATCCAGCCTGGGGTATGCCAGCAGCTCCAATGCTAGCTGCTGTTGCAGTAATGCTGAAGTTGATTAAAAATTAATTAAAACTCCTGTTGATTCAGAAATGCTGGGAAATAATGAAGCGATTATCATTGCAATGACGACTAATTATGAATAGCCTCGTTACCTCACAGCCGCTAGTTGTCCAAATGACAGGGGTACTTTGCGAACCTGAGCGATGAAAATCGCTGCTACTGCCTCGTAAAGAGCTGTACCGTCCATGTTGATGGTGGCCCCGATTGGCATTACAAAACGCGCCACTCGGGGATCAATTCCATTCCTCTCCTCCAGGCATCCAATGGCAACTGGAAGGGTAGCTGAGCTTGATGATGTGCCGAAGGCTGTTGCTATGGCTTGTGCCATGTTGTAGACATATCTGAAGGGATTCTTCCGCGTGAAGATGTAGAATATGAGTGGCAGTATGAAGAAGCCGTGGATGAAGAGACCTATTATAACTGTGAGGAAATACATTCCCAATTGACTCAGTACTTCGTCGAAGGACTGCATCTCCAGGACTTTTGAGGTCACCAGGAACAGGACGCCCAGGGGTGAGAGCCTAGAAATGTGTCGTAAATAAATTAAAATTTAGATAATTTAGTTTAGTGGGACATTTCTGGGAAGATCGAGAGAAAAAACGATTTTTGGGAAAAGATATTGTGAGATTTTTTTCATTCACTTGAAAAATACTGGAACTCTAGTGGGTTTAGGAGGTTTAGTGAATTATATAAAATTTAAAATTTATTTTATTCACCTACTTATTTATTTAATTCGATAAAATACAGGATTGCGAAGATTAATTGAGGAATTTGAGGATTTTTGAGGTAGACAGCTATTGGGAATTGGTTTGGTTGATTAAAAAAATACTGGAGACTCACCAGATGACCCAGTTGGTGATGATCATCATGGCAGAGGACAGGGCCTCGAAGAAATTGAGCAGAGGTTTGCCATCGGGTCCCATTTTGCCGAGGGTAATTCCGAGAACCGTGGCAAATACAACGAGACCCAGTATATTCATTCCCGATGTGTCCTCACCACTGATCTCCCAGGTATTATTGTCATCTGAGGATGAATAATCATTGAACTGGGAGTTGGAGTGTTGGACACTTGTGGGTTATCATGAATTTGTACTCACCCGTACTATTGACTCCCTTCGTAAGTACAGTTCTATACTGGGATATACAGGCTTGGACCAGATTCGGAGGGAACATATTTCTGACTAAATCCATTAGGGTGTCAGCAGTGTTGACATTCTTGGCCATTTTACTGCTCTTCATGTCCTCGCCTTTGGATAATGTGCCAGGTTGAATGGACATTACGAGAATTATACCTGTGGGCGGAAAGTTGTCAGTATTTTAGAGACTTTTCATTGTTTTTTAATAATCTTTTGGTGAATTATATTGAGAAGAACAAAAAATTATCTTCCAAGGGACATCAGATGTTGATCAACGTCAGGAGCCAATTGATCATATGACAATTGTCAATACGAATACCGAAAAAATTTCTTCACCAAAGATAATCACTCAGAGTGACAGCGGAGCTGTCAAGAACGTTTGAAAAAAAAAGATTAGACTAGGATTTTTAGGGAAGTTTTGCAAACTTCTCGTATTTTTTGGCGAGGCGACTGGCCTCGTTTATTGATTACAAATTAGTCATTATTTCGGTGTTAAACGCACCCAGAATGACAGCACTGACAGTTGTAACCATGTAATAGGTGATGGCACGTGCCCCGATCTTCCCACTCAGTGAGAGATCGAGTGATCCAATGGCGGAGACAAGACTCGAGATGATGAGGGGTAGAATCAAACTCTTGAGCATCCTGAGGAATAGTTCGCCAGCGTAGTTGACGTACATGATTTCCCGGGGACTCCATTTGCCGGCTCCTTTCAGGCAAATACCGATAACAATTCCACCAACAACACCACCGATGGTGAGCATCGTCAGGGCATTGTGAGACAGACATGATGTGATCCGCTGTCGTCTCGTTTGTGGCCTTTTGCTGGGCTCCTGGGGGTAGTACGAGCTCCTCTCGACGGGCTTTGCCGAGTCACTGCCCGATAGTGGTGATCTGTGAAGACGGAAAATCATCGGTTTATGTCATGTTCACTACCCTCATGCATAATCTCCATAAATTTCCGCGATTACCCCCGGAAGAGCCTCAGAATTCCCCCCCAAAACTCAAAAAAACGAGCGCCCCCAGACGAGAATTGGTCAGTAAAAATTATTATTTTCATTCGCAATTTTTTTACTAAACAAAAAAAAATTACACAACCGCCCAGTGAACTTCAGGATCTTCAAAATAATTTTTAGTTGACAATAAACAAATTTTACTGACCAGTTGCGGGATTTTTTAAGAAAAACTTTTTTTAACAGTCGACCGACGTTCGGGACAGTTTCAAAAAAAAACATTTCCAGTGGCTTAATTCATTCAATTAATCAGTAATTCGATTAATTATTTATGAATAATAATATTGATGATGAAGTATTAATTGTTGAAGACGTCGGATTTTACTGGCGGCTGTCAAATTTTTTCGAGGGACGAAATAGAATTTTTTTATGGAAAATTTATTTTTCCAACAAATTCGGCTGGACCAAAATCGACTGAGGTCATGAGAAATCTCTGCTATTTTGACAGTGCACAGGTAAATCCTACAGGTATTTTGGTCTTGACGTTATCCAATTAGTGTCATAGCCAAATTGAACTGTTGCACTGGAATTTCCTCCCCATTCCGGGCTATTCCGGATCGAGTGGATGATTTGATTGCTCTCGACAGTTCGTTCGATACTGCCGATATATCAGGGCTTTGTGTCATTACCCTGCCGCAAATTGGTACAGGTATTGAGTGATTTTCGGTATTGTTGGTGAATTATAATTTTATTAGAGGTTAATATAATTTTGCCAAGCGTATTTGCATTGAACAGTCAAATATCTCTGGTAACTTCTCAATTTAATTGGCGAAATTGCATTTTTCTCGCCGCAAATTTTCCTCAGTCTTATTATTGTCAGATTAAAACTGACGGTAATGAGGATCAAAGAGTCCATTCTTTCGTGTAGCTAATTAATTTAATGCATCTCGTTAGGTAAGAAGCCACGAGATAACGTGGAAATTAACTTCTGACCTCTGACCTCCCGCTGATGAGGCGCAATGGAGATTAATTAATTTGCAATGTGTGTACCACTGGTACACATCAATCTATAATTATTTCTCAACTATTGATTCGTGTTTCATGAATTCGCGGAAATTTAGCCGACCGCGAATTGACGGGATTTGCGCGCGAATCATCTCTCGGATTTTCGCGGTTATCCCCGGGGTTATCGGGGGAAAAATTCTGCGGTACTTTCCACGGGGAAGCCAATTATTGGGGCAATTGATGAAAACCCGTGGGCGATATGAGATGATCGCTGTGTACTCGTGGAGCATTTGTAAGCCCACTAACACGAGTCTACAAACAGGATGTGACGGATATGATGAGCACTGAATTACGTGTGTAGGTGCTTGGATGAATGGGCGCTTCCAAGCCACTGCGTGGGATATTTAGGAATGCCCCAGGTTCAACTGCTGCTTAAGCAACTTCAGTGGATCAGGCGAAATGACAAGTATTTAAAAATTGACATTTCAAGTTTTTTTTTTTTCAATCTCAAAGAGCAATTTATAGCGGAAATTCTAAGCAAACAAAAAAATCTAAAGAAAATCGGCGAAATTTTCACAAGTCACTTTACAATATTTTTTTGGCAAGTACATTTACGTGACAAAATTATTTTCTTC
Organism: Psyttalia lounsburyi; assembly: GCA_030522865.1. Classification (NCBI taxonomy): domain Eukaryota; kingdom Metazoa; phylum Arthropoda; class Insecta; order Hymenoptera; family Braconidae; genus Psyttalia; species Psyttalia lounsburyi. The sequence continues at coordinate 14,342 of JAPYZN010001357.1, read as the reverse complement.
TCCTGAGAAGAAGTGGAAATGGAAATAACGAGACAGAAAATTTTTTTTTAGGTCAAAAATTGAAATGAAAAAAATGCGGGGGTACCAAAAACTCATAAGCCAAAAAATTCTGACGAATTCCAATTGGAAAGGTAAAAAAAATCCTTGGAGGAGTGTAAATTATTAAACTCGTGGAATAATTAGTCTTTAGGAAAAACGTATTTTAAAATTTGTGTAGGTTTTCGTATCTACTCCCACACGTTCTGGAAGGTTATCAATAAATTCAGGATCGATTTAATTAATAATAATTGCGACGCAAAGAGCAATTAATATCAAAAATTCTGTGCAAAAAAAAATCTAAAGAAAATCGGCAAAATTTGGTAAATACAGAAAAATTTGTCAAGTCACTTTACAATATTTTTTTGGCAAGTACATTTACTTGACAAAATAATTTTCTTCTCCTGAGAAGAAGTGGAAATGGAAATAACGAGACAGAAAAATTTTTTTTAGGTAAAAAATTGAAATGAAAAAAATACGGGGGTACCAAAAACTTATAAGCCAAAAAATTCTGGCGAATTCCAATTGGAAAGGTAAAAAAAATCCTCGGAGGAGTGTAAAGTATTAAATTCATGGAATAATTACTCTTTAGGAAAAACGTATTTTAAAATTTGAGTAGGTTTTCGTATCTAATCCCACGCGTTCCCGAATTTCAGGACCGATTTAATTAACAATAATTGCGCCACAAAATTCGTGGGAATGATATAAAAATCCTTCAGGCAATAATAATATATTCAATCCATGGAGAATGTGCCCTTTGCGAGCTCTCGGCATTCCAAAATCGTCGTGGGTTTTTAAATGTCGAATATTTATCAATTTTCAAGGCAAAACAGCTGTCCCCAACAATTTCATTCTATCCGCGATTTTCCCACTCAAACGGCGTGAGAAAAAATTGGGAGGGCGTGCAGCAGCCGCTCTGTATGCAAATATATCAATAGAAAATTTCGGAAAAGCGAGGATTGTAAAATGATTATCGTTCAAAAATATTCGAATGGATTGGGAACCGAATTAAAAAAAAATTCCCATTCATCCAATTTTTGTTACAATTAATTAATCGGCAATGACTCGCGAGCTCCCCACGCCTCCCAGCGAGGACAATCGCAAATATGGGACTAAGAGCTGGAGCTGCCTAAGAGTGCATTAAAGCAAGAGATTTTAAACCGGAATTATCGTCGATTCATCGAGCAGAATGTGTACACATTAGAATAACCGGTCTGCTGAACGAAAGGAGGAAAAACAAAAATTATTCCCTAGTCCCTCGCCCATTACCAGTCCCAAGGTTTGAATTACGTAATTTCCTTGATCTCAGCAGCTGTACCCGGCGTCAATGCCATCAGAGGCGTCTCGGCGACTCCCCTTCGAGACCGATGAGCAATGGAGACATTGAGAAATCCCGCCGAAATCGTGTCATTGAAAAGGGAGCCAGCAATTCATCGCTCAAGGCTGCGACACGGGACAATTATTCCATTTACAACGCCGGCGGATTATCACGTACAGCCCATGGATTACATGTAAGAATTTTTTTTTTAATAGAGGCTCGCGTTCGAATTTTTTTATTTCATTGGACACCCGGGGATGTCGTCTCGTGGCTTCGCCTGGCCTGGCTCTCGGGAATTACACCCCCTCCCCGGGAAAATTAAGCACCTACAGCAGAAATTACCGACACGTGGAGGTAATTGTTAATCATTTTTAGATAATTTTATTCGGCTAACAGACAATTTTTTTTCTACGAACTCAAAAAATAAAATAAATTTCTACGAACTCAAAAAATAATTACCAAACACTTCGACGGGGAAATATTGGAAGAAAAAAATTCAGAAAAATTTTTAATCCAGTGAATTTGATGTCCTCGTTATTGCGCTATAATTTTTGGGTGATTTTGAAGGAATCGGACTATTATTACTCATTATTTTTGCCCGTGTGGCCTTGAAAATGTCACGGGGAATTGGGGAATGGGTGGGTTCATCTGATGCGGCTGAGGGCATGTCACACGCGTCCGAGTGGCTCTCGCGTAATGTCTTTTACGACAGAATGACCTCGTTTGGTAGTCACCCAGGAACCCCATGGGCTCACTGAATAATAATAATTTCCATTGAAAGGGGAAATAAAAGCGAGAACTCAATGCGCCAATCTCAAAATGCAGAACGAGGTGATTTCTAATGGTTTATTTATGGTCTATGAGAGTGTCTCGGCGACTCAAGTCGCGCATTCGGAATGAGTCCGAGTGAATGATGAGTCAATCGTTCAGGAGCTGAGGGGATGAGACATAATTGTCGGTATTCATTAAAGAAAAAATTTTAAATTACTCCGGAGTTGAAATTTTTTCAAATTAAAAAGAAAGTCCGAAAACACTCAAATTCATAAATAATTGGGAATTTTTCATTCTTGCAAATTTATTTGAAGTCCTGCCGGAAGAATATTTAATTTGCAAAATTATTATTCTTTTTTTCTGCGCTTAAGGGAATTTTTTTAGACAATATTTTTTACTTGAGCTCTTCTCTCGCCAGCAGCTGATGAGATTGGAGGATTTTCCGGGTGTTATTGACTTTATCGGAAAGTTTTCCGCGAAATTGAAATGAAACTTGGTCTGCCCCAGTTATTCGGGAATTGTGATACACGCAGGGACTCCAACAAGTGGAGAGTTTTTCAACTCTGTCTCGAAACCTATTGACCCGTAAAATAGATTTTCTTTCCACGTGAAAAGAGACTTATCTCTCGAGGAGAAAAATAATTTTTCATATTTTGGGATAGATCTTTAATTGTCATGCATTCATTTCGAGTTGTAATTTGCGATTGCAACATTCAACGAGTGTCTAATTAAAGACAATATTTATTTTTTTACTATTTTTATAGTCTAATTTATAAAAATCAATCGCCAAAAATTATTTGATAAAAATTGAATCTAATTATCAATTGGGTCGACATTCAATTGACGATAACTCGGGATCGGCAGAGTGAAAATTAACGATTTTAATTTCATATTAAAGCTCGGATTTCCAGCTTTAATATGATAAAAAAATCGTTGAATTCCGATCGGCCGATCCCGAGTTATTCACAATCGAAAGATTAAAATTTTAAGTGCATTTATTTTGCGAAATCAATTTTTTTCCCAAAGTAATTAGTAAAGAATTTCCAAAAATTAATTATCCGCCCCTGAATATTAATTGCACATTCTCAGGAGTTAACTCAACTTCTCCGCGCTTCTATTAAAAATATTTCTAATTTTTTCCACTACATTTTAAACATTAAAAAAAATCTGAGTGGATAAATCGAAATAAATAAATTAAAACTCTATCCCATAAAGAGAAATTGACACACTTCCATTACACATGAGAAAACTCGGTTCCCCGCGGGCAATCAATTGCATGATATTATCTACCCCCGGTCTGTTTATTTATTTTTTTTCTAAAAAAAAAGGGGTAATAAAATTGATAACATCGACCAGGTTTTCTATGCATTTTTTCTCTGCTATTGGCACACCCAGCGATAAAATTGTCATCACGAATGCAGCAAAATTAATCCGATGGGAACGGAAAACTTGTCCGGGCAAAACAAACATTATGTAATAAATGACGCAAGCAGGCAGTCACAACAATTTAAATATCTCTAGAAATTCAATAGCCGAGTGTTAAAACGATCTGACTCAGTTCCAAGAGGTCCGTTTAATTTTTTAAACCTTCGCAAACTGGGAATATCAGAATTTCAATGGATACGTTTTTAATTGCTTTTATTCCGCGATAATAATTGCGCCAGATGGAATGTCCGCGTTTAAAAAAAACTCCCCCGGTTAAGCCGAATTATCCCATTTTTTTTTCTTCCCTCACTGAGAGAAACTAAATAAAATAAAAGAAATACCTTCGGCTGTGTTAAATTCAACTGTTGGGGACTGGGAGTGGGCAATGCCAGTCAATTAATTAATTATCTAATTTTTTTAAACAAAAATTAACTTGAGAGTCTCAGCGGAAAATTTTTTAAGCGACAAATTCAGATTTTTTTGATTATTTGGAGTTTAAAGTCGAAAGAAAGTCTCAATGGCGGAGAATTTTTTTTTAATCGACCGCTAGTGTTCAAAAATTTCTAAAGAAGATTACTCTGTTGGATAAATACCGCCAGGTCCATTTATCCAGGAGTGACAGTCAAGAGGAGGTGCTGTGGAGTGATGAGTAAACTTAGGACACCCGCAGAGGGTCAACGGGAGAGCGCGAGGAAATTGGAAAGGCCGGGGGGTGGGAGGGGTGGTATCGCAATTATTCTGACTATTATTTATTTATTTACTTTAATTGCTTTAATTTTTTAATTGACTGAGGAATTCCTGGCGACCTCGGCCCTCCGCCTGCGAAATTAAAATTCATCAGAAGTGAAGTGAGTGGCCTCACACGTTTTTTTATTAAAAAATTTGTAATCGCGGATTTTTATTTTGCTGATAAGCTATCGCAGCCCATCGGGAGTAGCTGCGGTAATGATAATTGTACGGAGTAGTTGGGTGCAGAGGCCAGTGTCACGGGCACTCGGTAATTCTTTGTGTTTATGCAATGCCAGGGTAATTGTCATTTTAATATGAAACGCGGTATTAATAGACCTTTCGTGCACCATCCGCGAGCACTTGCGTTTTCCATTGTCACGTTTAAGTACATCGACAGTTGCTCGCAAGTTAAAGTCTGGGGTTCGGTAAAACTGCGGAAATAATTGGCAGGGGGACAATTTAATTGATGAAAAAAAATAATTCAGTAATTTCGGATTTTAAACAGTCATTTTTAAAAATCGAAATTTAAGCCAGCGATTTATTATGAAATCCACAATTTCGATCATTTTTGCTAGTGTAATAAAAATATAAAAAAAGAAAACATTTAAATACCTCAACAATTACTCACAATTTAACGTCTGGCGGTTGTGATTATAAAAAAATCATCGGCAAGAAAGGGAATTTAAGTAAATTAAGAAAATTAAGTTCTGCTGCAGTCGACAGTAATTTTGGATTTTAAACAAAGTAATTTTCCAAAATGAGAATTTAATCCGACGTTTTTTAATGGAATTCTCAATCTGGACCATTTTTGTAATAATAAATATTGCTTTTTAATAAAAAAATATTGAAAAAGAAAATAATTGAGGACCTCAACAGTAGCTCACAATAAAAAATCTGGCGTTTAAAATTTAATAAATAAATTTTGGCTGGATTTTAGAGAAAATAATTCAAAAAATCGAATTTAATCCGGCGTTTTTCGATGTAATCCTGTCTTGACTCTTTTCGTAATTAAATAAATATGATTAATAACGATAATATAAATTAGAAACGCCAAGTTTGTCTGCAAGAACAGAGAAGAAAAAAGATTTCCGTAATACTCGTGAGATAAATTCCGTCATTAATTGCTCCAATTACTCCTATAACTGAGTTTAACAGTCAAAGTATGACTGGATGTGCCTTTGAAGTGTGCGCCTCACTCAATTACCGAGTTTTACCTCGCGAGGTGCTCCAAGATCCACTGGCAACTCGTGCGGCAGTGACAAATCCATTGAGATTCAATTTCTCATTCAAGGTGGATGCAAATTCCGAAAAGAGCTCGCAATTTTTCGATTAACGCCTTCTCGCTTATTAACACCAGAATAATCAGCATTAGTTATTCATGGGTAACCACATTTGATTGATTACCGCCTTCCTGGTTAATCTAAAGCCAACTTTATTGTTATCCGCTGATGATTTATCACTCCCAAGATCTTAATGCGCTAAAATTCTCGATCGTTTAATCAATTCACTGATCAACTGGTAAAATAAGCCGAGTCAATTACGATTACATTCTCTTCGCTCTCGCGGCATTCACGACAAATTGCCGAAGTAATTTTTCATCATCTGAATTTTTTTTTGCAATTTAATTTGACGACTGACAACTGATGATTTCAACAAAAATTTTACGCCAATTTCCGACACTTTTTTTGGGGTATTTACGGTTTAGTCGACGGGATGTCGTCATCAGCTGTCCCGAATGAAATTCAAGGCCACAGTTGCGGGAATGACAAGTAGATTGTCCGTAAAATTTCAATGTTTCCACAGAATTTAAATGACAATTTTATCCAATTTTTTTGGCCCATTAAATTCATCCCAAAAAATACGATTTCGTAATGAGGGTTTTGTTTTTCTTTCGAAATCAATTTCAATGTCACACTTGCGACAATAACAACTAAATTGTCCATGGAATGCCAATGTTATCGGATAATTCAGATAATAGTACACGTGAATTACCCAAAACTCGTGTAATATTTTACAATATTACAAAATATTGTTGGCTTATCGCGGTCGACGAAGGTTGTACTAGACTACCGGAATTGATAACCCAAATTGACGAAAAATTTATAAACGGGTTGTGGAAGATCAAGTGATTACGATGCCCCTGGAGATAAGACATTGTAACTAATTACGAAATAGTCCGTGAATAGTTGCTTGAGACGGGGACGTAACACCAGTAGTTTTGTTTATTGTCCGTGGACTCCGGGAGATTGCACTGGGGAATTAAATGTTTATTGAGAGGAATATTTTTAGCTGGATTGAGAAAGTTGCGGCTCGATAATTGATAAGAAAATATCGCTTTGCACTGGGAAAAACAAACTCTTCGAAATAATTAAGTCCAGCTGGAGCAATTTATTAACAAATCCAGTCTCAATGGGAAAGGGTTAAGTGTGTTTTTTCGATCTTTGTAAAACGCGGATTATCTCGGGAAGGAGTGGGTTTAGGAGGTAATGTCACTAGACCGTTTTTGTAGCCAATCAATTTTGCAACAAAAAAGGTCCTCTGATAATTTCTCCTAACTCTGTTCCTTACTGAGATAATACGGGTTTTGAAAAATTATGACGACTTTGGCAATCTAACGAAAACTCGGCCGAGAAATCGTTCGATTTTCTCCCAGTAAAATTGTTAAATATTAATTGTCCCAGTGAATTGCTATTCCTCCATTCTTAAACAATCAAATATCTCCATAAAAAAAACAATGCCCACTTTCGTGAGCTGACGGGACAAAATAAAAGCCCAACTCCCGGGGAAAAGCCGCAATAGCATTGGCGAAATAAAATAGATTTTCTCTTGCGCGTGGGATTTATTTTCGCGCTGGTAATTTATCTACTGGAAGCGTAAAAAAAAAAATATATATTGAACTGCAAACTGCATTGTTTGCGAAACGTCAGGTTAAGTCCAGCTGGAGCAATTTATTACCAAATCCAGTCTCAAATCTAATTTTTTTAAATGCAAAATTGTTTCCCAAAATAATTTTCTTCATTAAATTAATAAAAAATTGTCTCGTGAAATAAAAAAAAATTGCAATTGTTAACAACTTGACTTTTCAATTAATTAGAATCTTCAATTAATTAATCAATTAATTAAATATAATTAAATTAATTCATTTTTAAATTACTAATTAATTTTTATTTCATTAATATTAATTGAAAGATCAGGTTCACCTGATGTTCAATTACGCCAACGAGCCTAAAAATTCTCCAGAATTGCTGAATTAATGTAATTAATTCCGTCAATTGTTTCAATTGTCAAGAAATTTTTAGGAGATTAAAAAATTAAAAAAAGAATCGGGCGACTGCGTCATCCGCTAAATATAATTCATAATTGCGGAGAGGGGAAGAATCGCGGAAACAAAATCGCGATAATGTATCGTTTATCGATGACAATGCAACTTGAGTGCAGTTGAGACAGTTTATTTATTTTTAGATGTATCCGCGCTGTGGTACAATTTCAAATGAACAATCTGTCGCGTAATCTCCCGTCGTCCATCGCGATGCGCACGATATCGACGCCCGACTAGTGGAGATGTCATTATAGATGCAGTTTTATTGTACTCGCTGTCAAGCGATGCTGATGATGAATACTGTGGATTAGGATGATGAGGCGCTGACAAAGCTCTTGAGACTCTTGAGTGCCACTGGCAATTGCACGAAATTGCTTGAATGTTCCATATAATGGGTTGTGCGCTGTGATTATAAAGACACAATGCCGAGATGTTTGCGGGAATTTTTTTCATTGGGTGCGGAGAAAGATATTGACGGTGGTAAATTTGCACAACAAAAAAACAATTACTCAGTTTTTTAAATATTTTTCGAACAAAATTATCAGTTTTTTTTTCTCTCTACGCTCATCTCCAAATTTCTTGCCTATTAATTTATTAATTTCTTCATTTATCAATTGACGACACTATTGATTAGTCAGTTGATTAGTCAGTTCATCAGTAAATGGCCAGTTATTTGTTTAACAATAATAAAAATAGTGAGCCCCTCCCGAGACAAACCCCAAATTTTTACGGACATCTGAAGTAAAAAAAAATCAACTCCAGCTGGATTTTTCATTAATTAATTAACACAATTAATTATCACATGAGTGGGTACTTGATCATCGACTATTTGATCTCTCGATCGATCCCATTATTTTAAACAATTAATTTTTCCGTTAAATCCAGCCGACGCTCGGCCGTCGAAGCCCCCGAAAATTGATCGAGGGGTGGGTTAAAAATCCGCGTAAAATTTCCTCCCCCCGCTCGAAAAAAATTCCCCACCCGTGCGCCTAATTCTCCTCAAATCCCGTGAACCCCCCCGCGATGGGGTAATTACCCCTAAAAAATCCCGCCCCAAAAAAAATCCCCAGAAAATCGGCAGATTTTCAATACTCACAATTCCGACGCGACTTCCATATTAAAATTGACTGAATTCCTGCCGGTGATCGAAATGTATCGTATGCAATTCCGCTGTAGCCGTTCACATGTATCTACTTCCGGTGTGTCGGAAGTGGGCGAGCGGTGAAGAGTGTGAAGAGCTGTCCCTTCTGCAAGAGGGGTTCGGCCAACTGGTTGGGTATCGACGAGTTGAAAAAAAAAAGAAAGAAATAAAAAAAATATTGTCAAATTCGTTGTCGGCTGGGGTTGGCTTTCGGCGATTTCACAAATTCACTAGCGCAAATACACAGCACCCATTGTCCACACATTGATAGCGGAGTGACACGATGGTGTGGGATAATTAAGGGAACGAAAAATCCCAGAATTCTGATATAGACCGACAAAAGAGGATGTGTTTGCTGATGGGGTCTCTCACAATCTGTGCCACCTTGGGTGCTCTACGATTAAAGCTTGATGTGGTAGAATACACACGCACTGTTACTAATATCTCCCCCTACGACGATCCCTTCCTGTCTCCCAGCACCGGTCCTATCATAATGTCACAGATACATGGATAACGTGGACTATTGCTTTACACATTTACTCGTCGATCCACTGCACTAATCGCCATTGTTGCGAAAAAAAATTTTTTTATTATCCTCACCGGCCACTGATGACTACCGGATTAATGTCAATTTGTTTATAAACACTGGACAACGGATTTTCGACGGCTAGCGAGGGGATCCGAGCGAGAAACTTCGCTGCCTGATCCTGGAATATTTTAATTGGGGGGTACAATAATTTTTTGGAGGACAAATCGTTGCCGTAGACTCAGACAATTTTTTTTGGGGCGAGCCTCCCTACTCCTGTTGTGAAAGGTATTTAATTGGGGAGAGAATCTCGTCTCGGAGGGAGAGAAAACAATTTTTTGGACGAATTCTGGAGCGAAGTGAGAAAAAGGGTTAAGTGTGTTTTTTCGATCTTTGTGAATCGCGGATTATCGAGGGAGGGAGTGGATTTAGGAGGTAATGTCACTAGACCGTTTTTGTAGCTGATCAATTTTGCGACAAAAAAGGGTTTCTGATAATTTCTCCTAACTCTGTTCCTTACTGAGATAATACGGATTTTGAAAAATTATGACGACTTTGGCAATCTAACGAAAACTCGGCCGAGAAATCGTGCGATTTTCTACCAGTAAAATTGTTAAATATTAATTGTCCCAGTTAATTGCTATTCCTCCATTCTTAAACAATCAAATATCTCCATAAAAAAACAATGCCCACTTTCGTTAGCTGACGGGACAAAATAAAAACCCAACTCCCGGGGAAAAACCGCAATAGCATTGGCGAAATAAAATAGATTTTCTCCTGCGCGTGGGATTTATTTTCGCGCTGGTAATTTATCTACTGGAAGCGTAAAAAAAAATATATATATTGAACTGCAAACTGCAATGTTTGCGAAACGTCAGCGCAATGCCGACACCGGAAATGAATTTTATTTTCTGATTTTGTTATTTAACAAATTTCGAATTGCATCAAATTTTGAGTGAAATTTTCAATTTCTCTTTTTTTTCCCTTAATTAATTATCTCCCCCTCCCCCCACCCCCTCCCACCCTCTCCCCCCTCTGTTTATGATTGATAATAATTAATAATAATTTATAATTGGTCAAAGTCCAGCGAAAAATCTCAAAATTTTGGAGGGAAATCAAAAAGTGAACGATTTGTTGCAGCTTTTTCATTCTGAGGGATGATTTTTCACGAATTTCCGAGGCTTTCCTACCCACAATGGGGACTTTTAAGTGTCTCTTTGTTCCTGTATCCTTCCTGTTAAAGTGGAAGAGCTTTTAACACATTCGACGCACCGGCTATAGACCTAGTTTTTTTTTTTTTTTCTCCACCTCTCGAGGGTTTTTTGGGGTCCGTTCTAGTTTCCCTTCACTCTCATTGTCCCACTGAATCAACATCCGTATTTTTTTTTCCCCCCTCCTACTTTGACCTTTTTGTTGACATTAGGTCAATCTGCGATATCATCCTGGATTTATTAGAAGTATTGGGGTGAACGCGTCGAGATTGGGGTGACAGAAAATATTGACAGCGAGGGAGAATGTGACAACCAATTCTCTTATAATTCCCAATAATAGTAAAATCAAAAATTATTACGAGGGGAAAAAAGGGGAATTAATTTATTTATCAACAGAATTAACAGTCAGTCGGTGAAATTTGAATTGGAATTATTTTTTTTCGAGCAATTTTTGCAGTTGAAAAATCCCGGTAATTCATTGGAATTTTTTTTAAATAGTTTGAAAATTGAATTTTACTTGGATTTTCAATTATTTGTGGCGGAGAACGTAATCAATATTAAAGAATAATTAATAATTAATTTTTTAGATTAATTAACAGGCAACGAATGAATTTTTGTAACAATTTGAAAATGACTGATTTGAAATTTTGATCAAAAATTATTACGAGGGGAAAAAGGGAAATTAATTAATTAATTGATTAATTAATTAATTAATTTTGTTAATTTTATTGATAAATAAATTAATTTCCCTTTTTTTTCCCCTCGTAATAATTTTTGATCAAAATTTTCAAGTCAGTCATTTTCAAATTGTTACAATAATTCATTCGTTGCCCGTTAATTAACCTAAAAAATTAATTATCAATTATTCTTTAATATTGATTACCCTCTCTGCCCCAAATAATTGCAAATCCCCCTAAAATTCAATTATCAAACTATTTAAAAAAGATTCCAATGAATTACCGGGATTTTTCAATTACAAAAATTGCTCGAAAAAAAATATTTCCAATCATTCGATTTTCTCTCCTGCACTTTATCCGATAGATCAGGTCTTTCAGGCATCGGGAGACTCACTCCCGCTCCCGCCTATTTTTCTATCGATCTCCAGTGCTAAAGCTACCGATACATCTGCCGATTTACGCGTTATCAGTGGCTCATTGTCGATATGAAAAAGTCTCATTTATTGGAGGGAAGTTCTGGGTCCTAAGGCGCCATTGTTCGGCCCGCAAATGGAGTTTTTTCATTCGCCATCTGCGTTAAATGCGATTGAGAGTGACCTCGATCCAGGATCGACAAGCCAGTGGCCAGGGGGTAACTGAGCGGCTGGAAAATTGCTGAGGATACCTTCCCGCCATTTTCCACGGGGGCGGGGGGGGGGGGGGGGGGGGGGAAATGGGGGTGGATGTCAAGTGCTTTCACGGGGGCGGCACTAAATGCGCCTTTCCCTCGGCGATTCACTCATTTCAATGGGAATAATCGATCGATTACGAGATATCGAAATGCACTCGTTTCTCGGGAATTTAATGTCGAGGGAATTTTGTTTCAATAAAAATCGAATTTTGAAAATAAAAAATAAAATAAATAGTGGGGGCGTTGGAGGGTAGGGTTTACTTCATTAGTTTACAAAAAAAATATTTTTTTTAATTTGAAAAAAAATAGAAAGGGAGTAGTTCTCCCGATTTTAAGATCGCGAGAATTTTCGTGGGTAAGATTTTTTTTTTAATTTTATCTGGGCATGGGATTTGTTTAAATTACGGCTTATTCAGTTTTTAATTGAGGTGATTTTGGTTGACTTGATTTTATTAATAATTAGGTTTTAGGAAAATTAATAAAAAAATTCTTTTCAGCGGAATTCAATTTTGTAAATAAAAATGAAATCTGTGTAATCCAAGAACAATTATAGAATACGATTCTCGCGTAATTGATTAGATTAGTTTCGCGAGAGAGGGGATTTTTCTTCAATTTCTGATTCGAGAATTAATTTATTTTTTAAACAAGAGGAGAGTAGTGCGGACATGAAATTGAATTAAAGCATGATAGGAGCAATCGGAGGAGAAAATTCTCCGATAATTGATTTATTTCATCCGTTGGAGAGAGAGAGAGCGAAAAAAATAATTCAATAGAAGAAAAGTCTTCAATTCCGCAGTCGAGAACGTAATTTTTTCAAACGAAAAAAATTCCTCAAAAATTTCTCTATTTTCGTGCAATAACTTCGCGAGGAGGAGATTTTAGTACATTAACAATTGTTTTAAATGTTTATATTTTCGGATTAAAATGAAGTGTATTCATTTCGCGAGGAGTAAAAATTTTAATTTGCGGTTCGAAAGGTGATTTTTAATTTCAAAAATAAATTGGTTATGAGCAAGAAAAAAATAGTTCCGTATGCGAAATTAGATAAATTAATGATAAAAGTAATTGCAAAGAGGAATTCTGCGATAAGTAATCGAATAAATTCCGTAAAGGGATTATTTTGGAACAAATTATTTGAATATTAATTCGGTAACGAGGAATGTCGAAAATTTGAATTAAATAGCGCAAAAATTACTGAGAGTACTCCCCTTCAATTTCAATTGCATTTAAAATGGAGTACTGATCACTTGTCCGAGACATCAATACTCAAAATTATTACAAAAATTGTTCAATTTTTCATGATTTAATAACTCGACTAAAACTGCAAATTTACTTAAAAAAAAAATATTTCTCGTTATTTTAAATCTCCCACTGACAGTGGATTACTTAAAAATATTATCAAGTAATTAATAATTGCATCAATGGCCACAAAAAGCGGATAATAATAACAATTGGAGCATTAAACTCGTTATAAGATAAAAAAATCAAGAAATGATTTTTCATTTTCGTTGATTAAAAAAGTGGCGGCATTTGTTTACGCGCAAAAAATCGACGATAATTAAATTCGCGTAATTGAGGAAATAAAAATAAGTAATGAGCCATCAGCTGTGGATTTAAAAAATATCCACTTCAGATGCGAGAATAAAATAACTTTTAATGTTTGCCTAATATTTATTCCCCAATTGAGGAAAAATTAAATCCGATAATCTTGATTTAACGACTGGAGTGCCTAGGGGGTGTCTGCCCCTCTCCCTCTCTCGATAGGGACGGGAGTGGGTGTCAAGTGCTCCCACGGTCCCTAAAGGGGCCTCCTAGTTCAAGGATTTATCCATTTCAACGAAACTAATCAATCGATTTCGAGATATCGCGAGTTGCGCGATTTTTTTTTCCCGAATCCCGTGTTCATTCGCGGCAGGACTGCGAGTGATAAATTTTTTCCTGATTGTCAATATAATGCCAGTAATGAGAGAGTGCAATTCTGCGGTAATTGAACGGATTAAGCGACTAAAAACTGCCAAAACGTGAATTTCAATTTGCGAATGATTTTATCGAGACCTTCAATATCAATTCCTCCACGAACAATAAAATAATCTCCCATCAGACTTTCACCTCTCACTCCCCATTATTTCCACCCCTCGAAATCTACCGCCAACCCCGGGAGGTCCCCCCCAAAAAAAAAAGTCCCGAGTCCTTTCCAAAATCAAAACATAACAAGCAGAGCAAAAAACCTGCCCCCTAGACAAAAAAAAATCCTCTCCACCTAAAGATTAAAAATTTGATTAAAAAAATTTAATGAAGAACCCTAGAATATTCTCCCCTCATTCCCCCTCAAAATCGCGCGTTAAATCCCCCCAAAATGCCGGAGAATAAATCCAAAAATTAAATAACCAAAAAAAAATCGATTGACCGCCCGAGAAAAAAAAATTCCCTCGAAAGTTTCAAAAATTTTTTTATCAGGACTTCCAATGTCAATTCTCCTCGACGACCAAAATATTTCCGAATCCCACTTTCAGCCCTTC